>VDFB02039767.1:0-25828 GCA_007258455.2 Sequoia sempervirens | reverse complement strand
AGAGATTGTTAAAGTATTTTTTGTCAGAGAATCTACCTTGTTGATTTCTAACTTCTCTTGCTCTGCTATTACTTGAGAGGTTAGGAACGTCTTTAGTCTAAGTTAGTCATAGTTGAACTTCTTATCAGAAAATCTCAGCTGCGGCGTTTGTGTTTAAAAAACCTTGTGCTCTAAGTTGATCCAAAAAGATAGGCAACTTAGTTTTAGTTTACTTTCTTTCAAACACCATCAGCAAGAGGGAGCTTCCCCTCCTAATTTGAAGAGCAGTTTATCTGTGCATAGCTGTCCGTTTTCAAATCCGCATTCCAGAGGTGCGAATTTAAACGCCAACAGTTTTCTGGCGCCCACCGTGGGGCACGAGGCTTTAAACAACAAAGAAAGCTTAGGCTTGATGTCACGGGTATGACCATCTGGCGTCCTACTGCTCCAGTTCAACAACCTGATCTTACACCTCCAGTTATCCAGCCAAGTTTCCAGATAATTGAAGGAGAGCAAGTGGACATTATCAGCAGCCTGAGAAGTTTCATCTTTGAGAAGAAGGAGACCCCTGCTCAGTGGAGAAACGCTGCTGCTATTTTAGACAAAGAGGAAGAGAAAGCCGATATTGCAGCCGAGAGACCTGTCTTGCCACCACCCGCGTGGGACTAGACAATCCTGGCTTACATAGTCTATACAAGGAGGAGAACAAGAACAAATCCGCTTTTCCAAGAAGATACTTTCCTTCCACATACGCATCATACAGAAGTTGGAGAATCATCCGACACAGTACCTGAATCCGACACAGTTCCTGAGTTCAACACCGTACCTGTGTTCGAAGAAGAAGAGTTCGAAGCAATGGGTGATAACCGCAACAACGATGACAACAACAATCGCAATCGGAGAAGAGGTCCCCCACTGCCTTGGGGTGACAATATTGGACCTTTGGCCTTAGGGGCAAATCACGAATTACCTAAGGGGTCAAGAAAGCACTTTCCACGTTTCCAAGGTGATGGAAGTCAACATCCTGATGATCATCTTTCAGCCTTTTCGACGGCTTGCGCTGTTTTGCATGTAGGTCATGAAGATGTTGCTGTTCGTCTCTTTGTTGAGACACTCGCGGGAGCTGCTGCCGAATGGTTCAATCATTTGAGTCCCGGTTGCATAACCAACTGGAATACCATGACTGAAAAGTTTCTCGCGAGGTTCAAACCAGCTGAAGATAGCCACCAGTTGTTTGCTCGACTTTCCAATTCAAAGAAGGAGGACAATGAACCAATGAGAGAGTTCGTAGCAAGGTTTAACCGCCTGGTTACTCGTCTTTCATATACACTCAATCCATCGCCTGAGATCCTGTTAAGCAGTTTCATCAATGCACTTCCATCAGAGATAGCCTTTATCATAAGATCGGCGCATGAGACGGAACTGGGAGAAGCACAACAAGGTGCAATAGAAATTGAAGACAACATGATCACTTCAGGAAAGATCAGAGGAGATGCTATTAGACCTTTGGTTCAAAGTTCCGCTGATCCATTACTTCAAAGGGTTGCAAACGAAGTAACTATTCTCAAGAGGCAATTGCCACTTCAGCCAACGCCTCTTGCTCAAGTTGCACCACCGCCTGCCTTGCCCGCACCACAGCAGCCTTATCAACCTCAGCAGCCATATCAGCCAAGGAGGAATAACTTTCAGCCTTACAACAATTACAAGCCACGAGGGCCACCTCCACCAAGGCAAGCGGCCGACAATACACAAAATGCTGTGTTTTGCTCTTTTCATGATTCCACTGAACATGCCGGCACATCTTGCCCTGAAAATGTCAGAATGAACGAGATAATGGGATATGCCGAAGCTGCACCTGCACCAAGTTTCGTTCCAACTCCAAGTTCGAATATTGTCTTACCTCAATCGGACAACTTCGATGGCGACTCCGCAACGGGCTACTTTGAAAGTGAACCCGTTTTTGAAGAACAAGAAGAAGATATTTGTCAGTACTCTCTTGCAGTTAATCCTGAGAATCATACGACTCCTGTGTTTACCAGAGCTCAACATCTGAGGGCACACAAAGAAGAGGAAGAAGAGAGGTTGAAGATATCAAAAGACAAAGAAAGAGAAGTAGCTTCTACTTCAAATATTAAGTCTTCTCAAGAGAACATGAAAGCAGTTGCTGAAGGTTCGTCCTCAGCAAATTTTGATATTGTAGATTCATTGATGAAGAACAAAGTGCAGATTTCTCAGTTAGAGTATCTCCAAGATCATCCAGAGCAAGTGGACCGACTTCTCAAATTTGTGAAGAAAGGACCTACCAAGCAGCCCACATTGCTCGAATCATCCGTTCCGGGGGAAGACAAGCCTAAGCCCTTCTATATTTCTCTATATATAGGAGGTTACAAATTGAGCAATTGTATCATCGATTCCGGAGCTTCCGACAACGTCATGCCTCTACAAGTGATGAATGCTCTAGGACTTTCGTGCACCAAGACAAAGGACAAATGCTATTCACTGGAGTCCAAGTCGGTGCTGTTGGTCGGTCAATTGAAAGATGCTCAAGTAAGGTTGGCGGCTTGTCCTGAAAAGAAAATCATGATGACCATCCTAGTAGCTGACATTCCAGCAAGCTACGGGATGCTACTAAGCAGAAGCTTTTGCAAGGACCTCGGTGGAGAGATTCAGATGGATTGGTCTTCTGCAAATATTCCATTAAAGAAATGAACTTTCAAGCTGGAACCAGAACCCAAATCTCGATTTGCGGTCGTGAAGTCTCAAGATCCTCAAGCTCAAGTTCTATATCAAGAAACGGGTCTTGGTACTTACGCCATGCTGTCGGGGGTTCCTGAAGAAAGTCAAGAGGTCGCATGCATCGTAGAGAAATCAGCAGATGATCCTAAGTTGTGGACTTTACAGTTCGATGGGAGTTGTTCCACTGCTGGTTCAGGAGCGGGAGTTGTGATAATTTCTCCTGAAGGACAATTATATCCTTTTGCATACCGCTTGCAATTTGAATGTACAAATAATACGGCGGAATATGAGGCGCTTTTACTAGGTCTCAGGAATGCAAAAGATATGGGTATCAAATACCTTAAGGTCGAAGGTGATGCGGAGCTTGTTGTAAAGCAAGTCAGAGACCAATTCAGAGTGAAAGCAGATCGTCTTCGACATTATAGAAATAGGGTGTGGAATGCAATAGATTGGTTCGAAGCATTTGATATCAAGTACATTCCACGTCTGGAAAATAGCAAAGCAGATGCCCTCGCGGTATCAGCTTCACTTTTCATGCCACATTCTGACTTTCGTCAGAATGCGTTTGCCATTGAATTAATATACAGGCCAGCTGTACCTGACAACTGTGACAATTGGCAAGTCTTTAACGATGATGAACACATTAAGGAGTTTCTTGTTATGGGAGAAAATTTCAAGGAATTGTTCTTTGAAGGCAGTTCATCTACTCACAGAGAAGCAATAACAGAAGTTTCTGATACGCCAAAGATTGCTGAAGATAAAGAAATTCCAGAAGAATCAGAATCCAGCATAATTCAGTTGAAAGGAAATAAAATTCCCAAGGGTTTAGTTTCCTTGGAGAATATTTTTGACAGGCATGATAGATACATTCAAGATCAGAGAAATTCAAGTGACAGAACTTCTGCCGAATATCAACAAGTCAATATTGGTACAATTGACAAGCCCAAGCTTGTTAATTTAGGTACATGCTGCACGGCAGAGGAGAGCGAGAAGTTCATTTCTTTGTTCCAGCAATACCGAGATGTCTTCGCCTGGTCATATGAAGATTTAAAAGTTTTTACAACGAAGCAGGAATTGTTCTCAATAATTCCTCTTCGACTGGGGCTAAAGCCCCTTCTGCAAAAGTAAAGCACACCCCTCACAATCCCGCGATTCAGCACACCATTCACGCTGGAGATCCGTGAAGATGGTGAATGCAGCGATCATTCTTCCATCCACTCATTCCCCACTCAACATAGTTCCCCTGTATGCTAAAGAATCCAGAAATCGTGGAATCGCGCCGCATTTTCGTGAACTCAATCAATTCACCTTCGGCGATAAATGGTCCTTTACCATCAGCGGAGCAATTAATTTATGCACGTGGAGCCACCGGTTCAGAGATGCTGTCTTTATTGGACGGTTTTTCTGGTTATAATCAAATAGCGGTGGCTGAGGAAGATCAATTCAAGACGGCATTCACAACCCCGTGGGGTACATTTGACTATGAAAGAATGCCCTTCGGCCTCATCAACGCCGGTGCTACATTTCAAAGAGCCATGGATTTGGCGTTTGGTGATTTGAAGAATAAAGTAATAGTTGTCTATCTTGACGACCTCACTGTTTTCTCAAAGACACGACAAGATCACTTTTCACATCTAGGGAAAGTCTTTGAGAGATGCAGATATCATAAAATATCCTTGAATCCCAAAAAGTCTATCTTCGCGGTGACGGAAGGCAAGTTGCTTGGCCACATCGTCTCCAAGGAGGGAACTCGAATTGACCCAAGCCGGGTTGAAGCTATCCGAAGTTTGTCTCTTCCAACAAGCAGAACAGGGGTACACTCTTTCTTTGGTAAGGTAAATTTCATACGAAGATTTGTACCAGATTTTTCTGAGTTGACTAAAGATATATCTGCTATGATGAAGAAGAAGACAGTTTTTAAGTGGACGGAAGAAGGAAAGAAGGCGTTCGCAGCGATAAAAGAAGCCATCAGTCGAGCTCCAGTGCTAGTCCGTCCTGATTTTGAAAAGGAATTTATCCTTTATTGTTATGCATCAGAGTATACTCTGTCTGCCATTCTGACACAAAAGTTAAACGAAGAAACTGAATCTCCAATAGCTTTCATGAGCTGTAGTTTCAAGGACAGCGAATCAAGATACTCTCAGATTGAAAAGAATGCCTATGCGGTGGTTCGAGCTGTAAAGAATTTCAGATTTTATATCCTAAATTCTCACACCGTCGTGTATGTCACAGATCCAGCAGTAAAGAGCGTGTTAACTCAACAGGAGATGGGCTCCAAAAGAGGAAACTGGATCGCGAAGGTTCAAGAGTATGACTTGGAGATCAAGCCGACCAAACTCGTTCGCGGGAGAGGTCTTTGTCAGTTGATGGCGGAAGATGGTGATAAGAAACTTCAAGCTAAAGGTATACCCGAGATTGAACCTGAAGTTAAAGAAGACCTTCCAATGGTCTTGCTGATCGAGTCTTCGGGAGAATGGTTTACTGAGATATGGTATTACCTAACATACGGTGATTGTCCAAATCACCTGAACAAGCAACAAAGGAGAACGCTTAAGCTAAAAGCGCAGAATTATATAATCATCAGCAATGTTTTGTACAAGCGGGGCCTTGACGGAACATTCTTGTTGTGTGTCACCAAAGATCAACAACGGCGCTTGCTGGAAGCTTTCCATAATCAAGCATGCGGTGGTCACTTTTCATCAAAGGTAACAGCTTTTAAAATCTTGCGGGCTCAGTTCTTTTGGCCGACTATGTTCCGCGATGCATACGAGTGGGTACATAAATGTCAGTTGTGTCAGCAGTTTGTTGGCAAAGCAAAGTTAGCAGCCGCTCCTCTCAGGCCAGTTGTTATAGATGCTCCATTTCAGCAATGGGGTCTAGATTTTATTGGTCCTATCAACCCACGTTCCAGCAAGGGGCATATTTATGTCCTTACAGCCACTGATTATTTCACTAAGTGGGTTGAAGCCATTCCTACCAAGCGAGCTACGTCCGAGGTCGTGTGTGAATTCTTAAAAGAAAACATTGTCACACGCTTTGGAGTGCCTCGCAAAATTGTGACAGATAATGCAACATGTTTCTCGTCAGAGGAGCTAATGGAGTTCTGTTTTGATCACAGCATTACACTATCTCATTCATCAGATTATTATCCCCAGGGTAATGGACAGGCTGAATCATCAAACAAGAACATTGTCACAATCATTCGCAAGTTGGTTGATTCCAGTCAGCGAACTTGGCACAAGAAACTTTATGATGCTCTCTGGGCCGACAGAATTACTCCGAAGAGAGCCATTGGTACCTCACCCTTTGTACTCCTGTATGGTACAGAAGCAATGATACCCATCACATTGGAGTTGTCCGCCTTGCAGCTGGCGACCTCAGTAGAAGATGGAGAGTTCACAGATCCTGTTCAGAAACGTATCTTGTACCTGACTAAGCTTCAAGAAGAAAGGGAAGAGGTAGTAGATAGAATCACTCAGCACCAAGAGCGGGTGAAGAAAATTTTTGACAAGAAAGCTCGCCATCGAGATTTCGAGGTTGGAGATCAAGTCCTCTTATGGGATAAGAGACATGAGCCCAAGGGAATGCATGGGAAATTTGATTCCTTGTGGCTGGGACCTTTCACAATTCACGAGCTCGCCGGAGAGAACACCTATATTCTCTCGCGCTTGGATGGAAGTCTCCTCCCTCTACCACACAGCGGGCAGTATCTGAAGCACTTCGTCCCTCCGGGGGTGGAGTAAGTTCTCGAAATCAATCTTTGTACATATTTTCATTGCTTTTCGTGATGTGTTTCCCCTTTCCGTGATGTTTTCGTTATGTTGTTTTTCCCCTTTCCGTAACAGTCCTGTCGTGTTTTAGGTGATTAGGAGTCTTGTTTTAGGTGATTAATAGGGAAGTCCAACTATTAGGTGATTTTTAGGAAGTCCGGTTATAGGTGATTAAGGAATGTCCGGCAAATTAGCTGATTAGGAAATGATGCTGACTCCGATACCCAATGGACAAGGCACTGGTCTAAGCTTAAAACTTCAGAGATTCTATGGTTCTCCTATGCCGAAAGTATCCGCCATGGTCCCCAAACAGAGCCAATGTTGTACCCCAAAATTAAAATTTTTGTTACACTTAGACATTTTGAAGAAATGAGTAATAGTCTTGTTAAATCAGTCAAAAAGGTCAAAATTTGGGTGTGCATGTCTTGCATGGAGGAAGCTGCAAAACCTAAAATTTTCAATTTCCGGAACATCGACCGTCTTGTTAAGAGCGTTTGAACCCATGTTCCGTGATCTCAGCTTTTATCCCTAAATTTTAGGAAAACCGCTATTTTTGTAGGTATCCTTCAAATGGTAACGCTCGGTTTTTCCGGTTTCCTCTTTCGAACGGATAACGTGCAAAAATTTTCTAAAAATAGAAAATTTGCAATAGAAAGTTATCCTGATGGTCCCGAATCGATTTTGATTGGTTCGTAAATAAAGTCCCAGATCGGGCCAGGCAAAATGAATCTAAAATAATCTGGTTTCCTCATCAATTCATTCACTTTTCAAGCAAGCATATCCTGAGTTCTCGGAGGGTCACCAATGGAGTCATCCTGACCACAAAGGGCCGGGCTTTAGCATTCAAAACTCCGCCAGTAAAGCGGTAAAACGTACGAACATGACCCAGGATCGGCGGAAGAAAGTGGTAAAGTTTTGAAAATTTTTCTAAGTTCCGTTGAAGTTTACGCTTCCCCGTTTGAAGAAAGCATGGCCACCTTTTTAGGGCAACTGGGGATGAAGAAACAGGTTTGATCTCCAATGAAAGTTGTTCAATTGCTCGGGCCGCCTTTCTTCATGATGGATAATATCCCCGTCACGGGAAAGATCGATGATCCAGCCCGCAAATTCAAGTCAAAGTAGAAGGTATAAAGTGAAAATCTGAAACTTGAAGTTGAATAAATTATGAATTTTTCTAAGTCTGGAGAAACTGGGCGCCCTAAGAAGAGAAAGGCGCCCAACTTTTCAAGGATGCAGATAGAGGAATTTGCAGTCGAAGCCATAACGGGATGTCTTCAGAATTCAACTGGCTTTGCAGTGAGCTATTCAGCACGACAAACGGAGCTCGCAGTCATCAGATTCAGAGGGCTGAACAGAAGGTCCGACGAGAGGTAAAAAGAGAAATTCAAAGCAAAAGTGAAAAAGTCAAAAAAATAAACTAAGTGTTGGTAAACTGGGCGCCCCCAGTCAAGATAGGCGCCCAACCTTTTGAAGGGTAAAAATCCACTTTTTGACAAACGTATCTCCAGAGGACCCTTCATTCGTCACTTCGCAGAATGAAAGCACAGCATCACACCGATCACCGGAAGCTCGCGATTCAACAAGTACACGCCTCAAGAAGTGAAAGACATGAATAGCCTGGAAGATTTTTCTAAGTTCCGATAGAAAGTGGCCTTTGAAGAAAGTGCTCTGCTTTAAAGCCTTCGTGATGATGGAATTTGCGTAAGAAGGCCCAGTGCCTCGCAAATCACCGGCGATTCAACGTAAACACTCGACAACAACCGGAATAACGTAGTTCCTGGAATCGAAGATCTGCCACCGTAAGATCAAAGGGAGAAGGAAGAACTTGAAGTCGAAATGGCTAACACTCCAGGAAGTTACCCCTAGAAGGAAAAGCCTCCATGGAATTCGGGAGGTCGAGATCAGCCTGCAATGGAGGTGCCTCCAGAACATCTTCTTCAGAATCAGTCCGGCTCCGCAGTGAACCACTCAGCTCGCCTGTCGGGTACACCAATCAACGAGAAATCAGAGGCGAAGTGGCATGTTAAAATGGAGAAAAGTTTAAAAAGTTGAAATTTTGACTAACACTGGTGAAGTTGAGCGCCCCTCTTGGAGAAAGGCGCCCAAACCTTCATGCCTTAGAAGATTTTTGAAGATTTTCAAAATTTCAAAATTTGCTTGAGAAGAAGATGGCGTCCAAACTTGAGAAGATAAGATTTAGGGTTTTGAAAATAAAAGCAGAAAAAAAAGCAAAACCTAAAATCGAACCCTAAGTCTATTTAACACTTCTTTTCAATGTATTTTTCATTATTTTTGCGGGTAGCATCCAGAGGAGAAAGTTGGAGCAGCAAGTTTGAGAAATTTTTGTGATTAAAGAATTCATAGTTGCTGGTTTTACATCAGATTTTTCAGACCAGCAAGCATAAACCATTGTTCTTTCAAGCTTTTTGTTCCAGAAGATCAAATTTTTCAAGCAGAATGCCAAGGCTTTCAATTTTTCAGTTATCTGGGTCTTTTTGCCTCCACCTTCTGAAGAATTTTTCAAGAACTTCATCAAGTTGCAGCAAGTGCTTTTGTCTTGCATGTCAGTGAAAACCTCAGTGCATTCAAAATTCAATCATCTGGGTCCTTTCCAATCAGTCTTCTGAAGAAAACCCATATCGCAGCTTTTTTCGAAAACCTAGGGTTGGCTGCTTTTTCAATCAAACGTCAGAGTTTTGCAAATACAATCAACTGGGTCCATTTCTAACGATGTTCTGAACAAAACCCAGATGCCAGCTTTTTTCGGGAAAAATTGAAGAAATTAGGGTTTGCTGCTTTTTCAGTCAAAATTCAAGATTTTCAAAAACGGACGATCTGGGTTGTCTTGTATCGTCATTCTGAACAAAACCCATATCTCAGAAAAATTCTCAAAAAATTCGTCCGTTGAAGCACAAAAAATCAGCATTCTAAAAATAGAAATTGTTCAAGACTTGTCTGAACCAGGGCGAGTTTACAGTCATTCTTCGAGTTTTCTGAAATGGAGTACACTCCTAATGTTTTCAAGTCTGAATCAGCACTTTTTCACAATTACATCAAAACAGCTGAGACAGACTTGCATCATGTCAAGCCGGTGTTCGACCTACACGCCTTGGAGAGAGCAGGCAATGCTTCAATCAAGAACCTGGGTCATTCTGGACTCCTCGCAGCAGCGTCTATTCCTATATCAGTTCAGAGCCTTGAGTTCGTAATCGCTTGCATTAAGCATTACAACCCAGCTACTAGGGAGATCCAGTCAGCAGATGGCAGGTTGATTTGCAGTTTAAAGCCTGATATGGTTGAAAAGTGTTTTTCCATTCCACCATGGACTGAAAACTTCATCATCTCAGCTAAAGAACGAGAGAAGGTGTGATATGAGAAAGAGGAAAGGTATCGGAAAAGAGTGTTGCAATGCTCTTCTGTTGGGAATCAAGCGAAGTATCAGAAGCATAAAGTTGCAGAGCCGCCAAGTTATCAATTAGTGAATCATCTTTTTGGGCAGCGATGTTTTGCAAGAATAGAACTCATAAAACAGTTGAAGAAGTGAAAGATTCTCTAAGGGCGAAGAGATCTTGGAGAATCAGAATATTGCCTTAGTTGGCATAGATGCAACTCGAACCGACACACCGTGACTTCCTAGCGATGTGATCAGCCAAAAGCGATTCTCTCAGAAGCTTCTTCCCCGCTTCTTTCTCTATTCTTGGAATAATCCTTATCCATTCTTTGAGGATAGAAAGAAGATAAGATGTAATAGTTGGCGCTTTTCAGCTTTTTTAGGTTTTATCTTTCTAGATTTAGTATTAAAGCTTGCTTGCTGAGCAAGCCCTAGATTGTGAAAGCAAGGAGATTTTAGGGTTCCCTACTCCTCTGCTTCTCTATAAATAAGAGTCTTTGCTCATTTAGTTTCTTTAACGGTTATTAGATAACAAAACCGAGTCTATTTTTTGCCTTCTTCATTTGTTATTCAAGCCAGTTCAATAATAGATAAGTAAATTGTTGAGCCTCTTTAGCCAACAAGGAGTTAGTAAGATTGCTGTTTTCTATTGTGTTAAGAATAAGCTTGCAAGCCTCCTTAGCTGCAATTCCTTATTCAAGGCATGTTAGAAGGGAGTTTTGTTTTAGAGATTTGAGTAATAAAATCATGAGCCTCTTTTGCCTTGGTCTAAAATCTCAGATTTCCGTTATCTATGTTATGCTTTCATGATCTTTATTTCAGCTTACAGTGAAGTGTGTAGGTGTTTGTTGAGAAAGAGATTGTTAAAGTATTTTTGTCTGAGAATCTACCTTGTTAATTTCTAACTTCTCTTGCTCTGCTATTACTTGAGAGGTTAGGAACGTCTTTAGTCTAAGTATGTCAGAAGTTGAACTTCTTATCAGAAAATCTCAGGCTACAGCGCTTGTGTGTTTAAAAACTCCAGGCTCTCAAGCTGATCCAAAAAAGATAGGCAACTTAGTTTTAGTTTACTTTCTTTCAAACACCATCAGCAAGAGGGAGCTTCCCCTCCTAATTTGAAGAGCAGTTTATCTGTGCATAGCTGTCCGTTTTCAAATCCGCATTCCAGAGGTGCGAATTTAAACGCCAACATATTTTGAATACCTTTCACTTGACGGCGATCATTACATGAATATCTCAGAACCCCATATTTGTCTTATGATCAATCATCAACCTGATTCTACCAACTATGTAATGTCGATGATAGAGATGCTAGCCCAGAAAGACAATAATCAATACCTTTGTGCAACAACCAGACATGAATCGACCAGCAATAGGTAATAATCGTTGCAAAAGTTAAATAAACCGAACTCCTGCAATTGATCCAACTGAAGAAGCAATCACACATGCAAAATAACCACATCGGGTTTCCATCCAGCATGGCTACAAAATCCTAAGAGTTTCCGTTCTCAAAGATCCCAATGTAAAAACCAATACAATTCTCCGTGATGATCAATCTATCTGCCAAAGCCACTTATATCTCCGCCAACTTCAGTTGGTGCAATTGATTTCTTTTAATTAATGACTTTATTAAAAAATATAATGTTTATTAATGATTTAATAACGTCATATTTAATAATTAATTAATTAAATAATAAAAAGGTCTTTTAAGGTAAAAGTAGACCATTTTTAATATCTAATTAATTAATCCAACTCTTCTCAACGTGCTAAAAAGTGGGGACATCACAATCATACGGCGGCAAAGGAGTGTGAAGATCACTGTAGGAGGAAATCCGCACACCGTATGGCATCACATCATACGCCAAGGAGGCTATAGCTTGACTATAAGATGTTGGGGTAAGACCATAGAAAGTTGGATCGTAAGCGAGAAGGAAAGAACCGTACGATGGAACAAGGATAGTGTCGTATGACTAAAGCGAGGCTACACCATACGGGGAGAAGGTTGCGTCATACAGAAAGAGAGCACAAGGTTGGAGTAATCGTACAACCAAAGGAACAAACAAAACAAAACACAGAAGGGTGTATCGTACAACCATGCAGAGTGAAAGGTATCATATGGTATCGAAGACAAGTAATTGTACAACGAGTGCAGTGGTTGCAAGGGTTCGTATGACGAGTGCAATGGCTGAGGAGAGATCAGAAGAACGACATACAGTTACAATTACACAGAGGAAATAGAACCATATGACAACTCAGGAAAACTCGTATGGTGAAAGGAGGTCGTACAATAGATAAAGGATGCATAGTGAAGAATTTTTAGTTTTAGCTTTCCAAGAAATGACAACATGGAAATTTGGAAGCATACAAAGGAGACTTCATAGTTGCATAATACGGATTGATAGTTACCTAAACCACTTTTTGAGAAGGCAATGTAAATTCAATCTTTATCAGGAAGTACTAGAAGCTCATTGCCAAATAGTGTTTCCAGCCATGGACGCCAACAACAGCAAGAGGAAGAAAATAGAACATTACTGACAACACATTGCAACAACCAAAACGAGCAAAGGCAAGCTAGATGACATAGGATTAAATACGCTGACATGGGACAGTCTCACGAGTAGTGAGTGTAGAACTTGGTGGCGGAACAACTAGGACAACCATGTCCTGAAAGTATGTAATGAGCCAACCCAATTTTTTCAATTTTTGAATGAACACACCAGCACAAGAAGCACCCGTTAAGGTTAGCTCAAACCAAAACCAGCAATTGGGAAGTAACTCTTTGCCAAGAATGTGCACTCAATCTCGAGATGAAAATGATGCTATCATATGGCAAGAGGGTCATCAGTAGCAACTGGAATGAATTACAATACTGAAAATAAGCTCAATGCAAAGAATGTGCTCTCCAACCCAAGGTGGGAATGGTGCTACCATATGGCGGAGGTACTAAGAAAAGAAATACAATGCTGGAAAGCAAACTCGACACCAAGCATGTGCACTCCAAACCCAAGATGGGAATGGTGCTATCATATGGTGGAGGATCTATTGATAACAATGCAGAGCTGAAAGTAACTCAATCATCAAGCATGGGCACACCAAGCCTAAGGTGAGCAAGGCGCTATCATATGATGATGAGGATCTATTGCAATAGAAAAAGATTGAGCGAGGGCTAGTCTCTTCCACAGCCGTGGGAATACAATGTAACTTAGCAAGAAATAGAAATGGCTGAACAATACTACTGTAACAGTCTTACAATGAGAAGAGTTGCTTGCCAAGAACACTGAATTAGAAGTCTATCAATGCTGCAATATTATATAATGTCTCTCCAATGCACAACAAGACTCCAATACTCAAACTCAACCCCAAGGACAAAATCTTACAATCTGATATGACTGAACAATGACTGAAAATGCATAACCAGCAACACTGTAACTCACTAAATTGTTCATAACTCTCTCTAGACTTGTCCAAATGATGTGAAATCTGATGCAAATGAACACTATGAAGATGGCGACCAGATTCTAATCAAAAAGTGACTCTAAAAACTAGTATTTTTTTTTTCTAAACATTTGTCAAGCAGAACAGAATGGTACGGCCTCAAGAGGGGCGATTTTTACTAGATAAAATCAAGGACTCCAAAATAAAATCTGCAAACCTGCAAGAAGAGTCACCCCTAGCTAAGAAATGGCTTAGTAAACTACCCAGAACCATATAAAAATCCTACAATGAGATATGAATAAAAATCTATTTCAGCAAGACCCTAATCAGCAACTATAAAACTAACCAATCTCTGAAATCTTCAACCTTGATGCTCTGTCTACAAATATGGATGAAAAGCAGTCTCTGAAGTCTTAGCTAGGTGCTATCTTTCAAGCACGAAACCAAAGGAAATGGCTAGGAGGTATGCATTCCTCGAAGCAACTCTGAAAGCATTTCAGCAGCATAACAGTATGATAGAAAATAAGATGATCCCAATGAAGACCCAACCTCTCCTTATATAGCTTTTGATAAGAACTTCTAGAAGCCTCCAAAAAGTGTGCCCAAATTAATTGAATTTCAAATCCACTTTTCCACTTGTATTTGTATTTTATTTAATCTTCAATTATCTCCTTCCTTGGGCGTCCAAACATGAGATTAATTCATTTTAATAAAATAAACTCTTCCTCCAAATAGGCGTCCACTTCCTCAAGCATTATTTTTTACCTTAGAAATATTTAAAATAGCCTCCTGATGAGAAGTCCACCCCTCAAGACCCCCTTTTTTAAAAAAACTTAAAGTCATACTGCTAGGCCAAGGGGTTAATTTGAAAATATAACATTATTTTAATTAAAATAACTTATATCTCCAAAAATGTATCAAAAGGCCAAGAATCAACAATACCAACTGAATTGCCTGAAGAGGAAAGCCTACTGAACTAATGCCAACTGGACTGCTGCCAAAAATAGAATTTACTAAAAATAGTAAATTCAAAAATTTGTTCGGATTGGAACGCATGCGACACCATTGCGAAGCTCTCCGAAAACCCAAAAAGAATCCGCAAACCAAAATCCACAATTCCAAGTGCAATCACTGAAATGTGCAGAAACAAACTCCTAGAAGATGGGAAACCCTAATTTCAGCCTCTGCTTAGCCTACGAGTTTCTGGAAATAGGCTAAATCCAAAAGAAGAGCGTAGGGCTAAATTGGGGACATTACAAAGTAGCGCTGAGACATGCACAAGTTGATAAAGTTGTATAGCTCCCGTTCTTCAACTCCTGAGAGTTTGAACCCTTCCTAAAGGAAATGGTGACAAACTATTGCAAACACACTCACAAATCAGTCATTGACTATAGAGGGTGCCTGGTAAACTATCTCTTTCTAGCCAATAGACTTTGATAGAGTGTTCGACATACTAGCCATAGGAACCACCGAGCCAATGGGGAAATTCACCCAACAACACAAGGAAGCATCACTCAGGAGAGTTTGTCGATCTGATTTAACCCAACAGGAGAAGGACAACATATGGAGTGCGGGTAATTGGGGCTTGAGGAAGAAATTTTTGGCTACACTAGAATGGAAGTGCATAATGGACTTAAGTGCAGATTGACGGGAGCAAGCAGAGCTTCCGATGTGGCAATATTGATGATCGACTACATGATCGGGCTGAGCATAGGTAAAGTTTACAACTGATCCAAATTATTGTTGGAGAGGATCAGAGAAGTCTTGGCACAATAGCACAAGGATTTTTACATGACACAACATGCCATTTCCCTTCTACTGGATGTTATCCACACTCAGGTTCCTACCAAAAATTGCGGGAAGTTTCAACCAGTAGCCCAAATAGATCCATCACTGCCAACAACATTCTACTGGACCACTCTCGACATACAGGCAGTAGGGAGAGAGCAAACCACTCAACCAGCTAGAAAGAAGACAAAACAAAGGCATCGAGCAATACTATAGAAGAGGATGTACCAATAGAGTTGTCCTCCTCTACATCAACCACCACATCAACGAAGGAGGTATCGCTAGCAACTGATGCGCAATCACTATTAGAGATGGACATAGACAAGGTTGTACCAATGAGTGAGACAGCTACCGAATTGCCACCACCACAGCCAACCACTCTGCCAATAGCACCCATACTACCAAGCACACTACCAACACCACCAATGGCATCACCACCAACATTGCCAACATCGCCAATGGCACTTTCACCACCACCAGTGCCAACGCCAGGACTGCCAGGACTGTCAAGCCCACTATCAAGACCACCAAGCGCACTGTGAAGACTGCCAATGGCACCATCAGGACTACCAAGCACATTCCTAGGGTCGCCATTGCCATCAGTTACAGTTTCTACACCACCAGATACCTTGTCAAAGGATATTTTTGTACCCACCGATGTTACACAAATAGACCGATGGTTAGATATGCTCTAAATTTGCATTCCCCTCACTGAGTCCTTCCAGAGTTATGGCCAAGGGACTCGAGCAAGATCCGTCAATCATGGTGATCAAGGGTACACAACCAAGCTCTTCACAGGCACACCTATCAGAGGTCATGCACACTCAGGAGAGTGGGGGACTCCCTCAGATGCCTCAGCCACCTTCGGCTGCACAAGAGTTACTGCCTAACCCACTGGGCAAGGACAAGGAGGATGAGTCAAGTGGGTCTGAAGGGCTAATCATTGAGATAGCCAAGCTCAATGAGACAAATCAACTTTGTACGGTCCAACAGTACATCCAAGACCTCTAATCGATGGCAACAACAATGCAAGAAGTGGGAGACATATCCAAACGAGTGGACATAGGACAGTCTTTGTTGGTGGCAAGGGAGGTGCAATAGATATTGGTGTTCGTGCAGATAGAGTGCAAGGGAGAATTCACTCACTACTTCATTTCCAAAGGATGGCTAGGAGTTGAGACTCTGGCAATGATGACAGCCTAGCACCTTGCCAAACCTTCACTAGGGAGGAGGGATGCTAGGGTGATCTAAGCCTTGTTCATTATAGAAGCTTCCTTCAGAGACGTATTCTATAGGCTAAAGCATCAAATGGCATCCATTGACAGTGTTATACAAGAGAAGAATGAGGCCCTGCAAATGGTGCAGAAGGGTACGGGAGGAGTTAGTTGAGCATACACAAGGATCAGTTAGCTTAGCAAACATAGCTCACCACCAACAAGTGAGCCAGAGTGTCAACTATAGAGGCCAAGATGGTAGAGATGGAGGAGGAGACAAAGCAGAGAGTGATGGCCATGGAGGCCAAGCTGGCAGAGAAGGACAAAGAAATTGACCAAGAAAAATGCCAGTTGATGGAGGTTGCACAGCTGGGGAAGGCAACAAGAGAATGGGAGATAATGGCTGAGCACCAGTTGAGGATGCGCACGGAGGAGGTTTGCAGGCTGCAGGAGTTACACTCACCGACATCGTCATTTCATCTAGGGATGTCCTCTCACCCTCCTTAGTAAGTGTAATTTGGGTTTTGGGTTGTCAATTCCCAATTTTGTTGTTTTCGTCTAGAAGACAACTCTCTTTTCCAGGGGGCTGATGTAGTCAGCAAGATAGAAATAAATAATTTTGTTAATATGTAATTAAGTCCCTGACCGTTGGTTGGTTGTACTTGGTAGTTGTGGATTGTTGGTGTCCTCAACCAATGTCGGTTGACCATATATTGTATGTTTGTATTTGTAGTCGAGGACCGCACACATTATGTATTTTCTACTTATTGCCTATCCGATGAATGAAGAATACAATACATATATTTTATGCATTGTCTGAGTAATTAATATGTGTTATTATTGTTGTTATATATTCTCATTTACTCTGTATTAATCGGTCAAGTAGCACTAAGGAGTAAACACATGGTTAAATAGAAGTACAAGGACATGATGTTCTAGGATGGATAAGGCCAAGTACATGTAAGCTACACCAAAACTAAGCAAGCAAAATTGCTTTTGTTAGTATAGCAATTAGTGAAGCTCCACTAAATCGAAATCCTTAATTGGTCTAATTTACATGCAAGCGATGAGGCTCCAATAAACTGCAATACTCCTTAGTACATGTAGGATATTTGCAATGATGAATATAGCTATAAAAGGTGATAACTAAAAGAAAGATTCTCATTGCTACATCCTCCTTGCTAAGAGGAAGTTGCCTTCAACTTCTACATAACACAAGGAAACTTCTCCACAAAAGCTGAATTAGAGAATTTCTTGCCTTTTGCTGGCAAAGAGCTTTCTCAATTGACAAAGTATGTCCTTTTTTATGTTAGTTGTGGTGGGTTTCAAAATTGAGTAAATACTTAGGATAAACATATTGAAAGTATTGAACTATAAGCACATGTATAATGGAAACATCATCCGCCATGTGTAATGGATCATACAACTTAAGCTGGCATACATTAATAACATGATGGATTCCATGCTAAGTTGGAAATCTAAGGCAAAAGGCATTGGCCCGCACTACACGGAAATTACTATAAGGACTACATGTAGTAGGCTTCAACATGTGATGTATTTTGTTGTGAAACTTGTGTTTATCCAGTTACAGCCAAATTTGATCACCAATGTGCAAAGCATGAGATGTATCTAGAGTGGAAAGAGAAACCATAATCTTGTAAGGTTCCAAAAGTTGGAAGCCATAACAAGCTTTGAAAGAAGACTATTCCATGGAGAAGTGGGTGCCCTAGTTGATTCAAGTGCAACCAAGTACACAGCCTCAAACTCATATATTCACATGCATCTCTATCCCATTCAACAATGTCACTTGCACACTCATCTCCACTCTAACGCATACCACATAACACCAATGCACAAATCTCCACTTAATGCATACCACACAACACTAGTGCAACTTTGTGCATTTGTAATGACCACTGTCAGAACCCTGATGGTTCTCAATTTGAAACCCTAACTGATTTTGAGGTTTTTTGCAAGTTTTGTGTTTTTTTGTATTTTTGAAGGTTTTCCAGACAAAATGAAATGCTGCGATTTTTCTAATAAATGCTAGTAAATTCATATAAATTCAAATGTGCATTGTAATACATAGGAAATGCTCAGAATACCAAGGCGCATCATTTATTAACTTTTCCAGAGCATTTACAAAGAGAAATAATAACATATGAATGAGAATATAGATTTATTATGAAAACCTGGTGGCGACTTGTATGCTGCAATAAATGCATGAAGAAAATGGTACGGCCCAATGAAATAGATGAATCTCCAGCTCAGAAATCAATGCTAGACCTCCAGTAGACCCAAGCGCCCTAGATCCAATCGCCAGAACCAGAGGAATGAAGACGTTTCTCCAGAGAAAGGAAAGTACGGCCTTGCTGGTACGGCCAGGTACAGCAATAAATGATAAGTACGGCTCCTTGGGATTTGTGCCAGAACACTGATGAATGATCTCTGCTTAAGTCGCCTTTATCAACTGATGATTATCTCTGAAAATCTCTGCCAGAATGGATGAATAAGCACAATCTGTGACCTCTGTGTGAAATCACCAAGTGCAAGCTTCAGCTGGTATTGCACAGCCTCAGTCTGCCTAATCTCTGAAGAGTTTTCGTTCTCCAGAAACGATCGTCTGCCAGAAACCCTAGGGTTTGCAAACTCCAATGCTCAGAGCAATAAGACAAAAGTCGAATAATAATATCAGAATAGTTCGATTTTGCCTTGAAAGAAAATATATACTCCATAAAAATTCGACCCAACTCCTTTTAAAATAATCATTTAAATTAAATGATTTAATTCGCACTTTTCACTTAGGAGAAATAATCAAATAATTAATTGGCGTCCCTTTAAGTGAATAATAATTATTCACTTTATCAAATATTAACTCAATATTATAAAGTATAAGAAATACTCTATAATTTGCCAAATTAATTAAATATTTAAATATTTCAATAAAGTGACTTTATTATAAAGTCAAAATATTAAATATTTAATAAATCATTAAATACTCCTTATTTCTCCGTCTGATCAACAAACCGCTGAACTGGGTCGACTCTGAGCTGAATGGTTGAACCAGGTGCCCTGCCCAAAATAGCAGCTTCCGCCTGACCTAACTTTCTAAAAAATAGAAAGTTCCACGAAAATACACTCTAGAAAGTGCGAAGGTAACGACTGGCCTGCTTGGAGCTACCAAACACTGAGCAACTGCCTCCGATGATCCTCTGCACACCCTGTCAGCCTACGAGGATCGAAATTATAGGCTAACTCCTCGACAAACAGTGTCAGCTAAAATGGGGACATGACAGTCCGCCCTCCCTGAAATTACTTGTCCTCAAGCAATCTCTGCAAACTCTGGTACCTTTACTTTTCTGGATCCCAAGGATAGTACAGACAATGTTCTCAACCTGGCCCCGGCTCTGTAACTCCCAAGCAGTGACAGAATAAAATACCATTCCCTATTAACCTCAGTGCGGTCCAGCATAGGATCAAGACTCTCAGAAGGAGGCAAGTCAAACGACAAGCAACACTTACCCCCTAAAACTGCACGAGATATACTATCATCCAGCATATCAAGTACGTGCATGCTAGAACTGTGCACCTGAAACAAATTGTGTACATGCGGATCAATCATGAAGCCATATGCACTCTGCACCATATACACACTGTGATACTCCTCCGTGAGCTTAGTCTGAAATCCTAGTGCACTAGTAGAATCCCAAACGCTATCATCACTCTGCTCAAGACCAGGATCAGGTGAGTTACCCATATCAAACTCAAAGAGCGGGTTGTCGTATGAAGATATAACATTTGTCTCAAACAATGGATTGGTCACAAACGGAACCAAACCACTAGGCTGATCCCAAACGACTGCCTCAGAACCCCCGGGGTACTGAGCATAACCATGCCTGGTCTGCACAAAATCCTCCTCGCTCTTCCCACTAACGAGAGAGATAGAACGAAGGCTGCCATCTGTAATTCCCCTCAACACATATTTCTTGCCCTGTACTTCAAATCTCATCTCCATTTTTGGCAAGTTGAGGGTGAACACACTGATGTCCTGAAGCCATCTCATACCCAACACTAAATCCATTCCACCCAGGTTGACCACATAGAAGTCTGCCTGCAACTCATAATCATTCAGCATGAGAGTGAGATTATAAATCCGTCGAGTGCAAGTGAGTGTATATCCATCTGCCACCCGAACTCTGAATCCATCGAAATCCTCTGTCTGGAGTCTACATCTGTTGACGAAGCTCTCATCGATAAAATTGTGTGTGGCTCCAGTGTCGAGCATAGCAATACATCGCTGTCCTTCCACTAATCCCCTAAACCTGAATGAGTCATCCCGTACACTGGCAGATAACACCAACGAGGATAAGTTGGCATCGGGCCCAAACTCCATAGAGGCATTCCCAGCCTCTGCATGTTTTGAAACAACCTGCTGGTTTGAATCATCAGACTCATCATCATCATAGTAAACCCACATGGCGCGGTTGGCTCTGCCCTTCGGTCTCAAGGGACAATCATGCTCCTTGTTGTAGGGTGCTTTGCACCAATAACAAAGTTGTTTCTTTCTCAATTCATCCCGAGTTGCATCATCAATTCTTGCAACTGGTTTCATTTTTGGTTCTGCAACTGGTGTATGACTCTCCTCAACAGGCAAGTTGTTTGTCTTAGGCTGAAATTGTTTCTTCGGAGCAGCAAGCTCCATACTCCTTGCCTTCCGCATCGCCTCCTGAAGAGTGGGAGGGTCAAAAGCCTTAACCCAACCTCTCATGGGTTCTGTCAAGCCCTCAACGAAGAGTATAATGAGTCTCCGTTCTGAAATGCCAGTCACCATAACTGCAACTCTCTGAAACTCACCAATGTACGAATCCAAGCTACCTGTCTGCCTAAGCTGAGCTAGCTCCCTAAAATAAAGTTCTGGATCCCTTCTATCAAATCGCTCTATGAGCCTGCTGGTGAATTCCTGGTAGGTATTGACTGCATGATGGCCCAACGTATACATGCCGTGGTGCCACCAGTCATGCGCTACTCCGTCGAGATGCAAAGTAGCAAATTTGATAGCCTCATCCTCCTGCATGGGCCTAAGTGATAAGTAATTGTCCAATTTCTGGACCCAAGACCTCGCTGATGTCTTATCAGACCCATCAAAATATGGCAATGTAATCTTGCTAACCGTGTACTGGAAATCCCTATTCACCTGTGGCTGCGGCTGCTGATGCTGAGGGGGTCTACGGTCAAATCTGCCTCCTCCTCTGGGTTTATAAACATCAATAAACTCATGAAACGTAAGTGCCTGCCGGATCTCAGGTGCTAGTGACATGTACTCACCATGAAATCTCGTCAAGTCTGCCACGGACATGCCATTATGTGGCTGAAACTCCTGATGCTGCCCCTGATGCTCTGCCCCTGGAGTCTGTGGTGGAGTCTCCCTAGGTAGGAAAGTAGGCTGACCTGGCCTACGCTCCTGATAGATCGGTGACAGCTGCCGAGGTGCTGATGCTAATGTCTGATCCACTGGTGCAGTCCCGCTCGTCTGTCCAATCTGTATGTAGTGTGGCTGTGTGGGCGTACACTGTCTAATGGTACCCATCAACTGAGACATCATATCCATCATGTTATCATGCCTCCGTCTAAACTCCCCATCGGTAATATCACCCTCTGCATGTGCCTTCCCTGGATCCCTACGTGTCTCTGCAGGAATCTCTCGATCTGCCATTAGGGTTGCAACACTGTTTTCACTACTGTTTGAACTGGATCTGTGAATACCAAGTACTCCTGACACTGTCTGACCTTCAGGGATAGGTGGACCTGTCCAATCCTCGTCTTTGCCTGTCCCTACACCTTTAATGTAGTGAATGGTATCTCTGTTCATGAAAAAGCACTAAAAAAAACACACTGTATTCTGAAAAAGCACAGGATGGCAGGAGATCTGTGCTCTGATACCACTGTCAGAACCCTGATGGTTCTCAATTCGAAACCCTAACTGATTTTGAGGTTTTTTGCAAGTTTTGTGTTTTTTTGTATTTTTGAAGGTTTTCCAGACAAAATGAAATGCTGCGATTTTTCTAATAAATGCTAGTAAATTCATATAAATTCAAATGTGCATTGTAATACATAGGAAATGCTCAGAATACCAAGGCGCATCATTTATTAACTTTTCCAGAGCATTTACAAAGAGAAATAATAACATATGAATGAGAATATAGATTTATTATGAAAACCTGGTGGCGGTTGTATGCTGCAATAAATGCATGAAGAAAATGGTATGGCCCAATGAAATAGATGAATCTCCAGCTCAGAAATCAATGCTAGACCTCCAGTAGACCCAAGCGCCCTAGATCCAATCGCCAGAACCAGAGGAATGAAGACGTTTCTCCAGAGAAAGGAAAGTACGGCCTTGCTGGTACGGCCAGGTACAGCAATAAATGATAAGTACGGCTCCTTGGGATTTGTGCCAGAACACTGATGAATGATCTCTGCTTAAGTCGCCTTTATCAACTGATGATTATCTCTGAAAATCTCTGCCAGAATGGATGAATAAGCACAATCTGTGACCTCTGTGTGAAATCACCAAGTGCAAGCTTCACCGGTATTGCATTCTCACCGCATTTAATTCTGAAGAGTTTTCGTTCTCCAGAAACGTCTGTCTGCCAGAAACCCTAGGGTTTGCAAACTCCAATGCTCAGAGCAAAAAGACAAAAGTCGAATAATAATATCAGAATCGTTCGATTTTTGCCTTGGAAGAATATATATTGCTCTTTTAAAAATTCGACCCAACTCCTTTTAAAATAATCATTTAAATTAAATGATTTAATTCGCCTTTGGTACTTAGGAGAAATAATCAATAATTAATTGGCGTCCCTTTAAGTGAATAATAATTATTCACTTTATCAAATATTAACTCAATATTATAAAGTATAAGAAATACTTTATAATTTGCCAAATTAATTAAATATTTAAATATTTCAATAAAGTGACTTTATTATAAAGTCAAAATATTAAATATTTAATAAATCATTAAATACTCCTTATTTCTCCTTTTGTTCAACAAACTGCTGAACTGGGTCGACTCTGAGCTGAATGGTTGAACCAGGTGCCCTGCCCAAAATAGCAGCTTCCGCCTGACCTAACTTTCTAAAAATAGAAAGTTCCTGAAAATGCACTCTGGAAGATTCTGCAAAGGCCCAACCTGACACAACTGCAAAACTGGAGCTACCAAACACTGAGTAACTACCTCCGATGATCCTCTGCACCCATCTGTCAGCCTACGAGGATCGAAATAATAGGCTCACTCCTCGACAAACAGTGTCAGCTAAAACGGGGACATGACAACCACCCCTGATTTTTAAACCATTTTTTTCTGAAATTCCACATGTTTCTGACTTCTATCATGCAAGAATTTCATCAAACACTTTGCCTAGTAATTGTTTCAATGTATTTTGGTATGCGATCATTCAAAATGCAAATTGAGACAATGTTTGTTCAAACAAAAATCCCATAATGCATAGAATTATCATGAACATTTCAACAAACACTTTGCATGCATAAAGAAACAATTAATAACAACAATCTGACCTCAAACTCCAACATTATATATTGATCTTCAATTGCTATGCCTGCTATTACAAACTCGGAATTACAACAGCTGTGATATAATATCAAATGGTGTAGACCCACAATGATACAATGTGGTTGTCACACAAATAAACACTATTGAAGCATTTCTATAATGTCCCCTTTTGGGATCACCTTATAATTTTCCCTGAAATCACAATTCCAAATGAAACCAATAGCAGATTATAGTTAAAGATATAATTCCCTACTTAAAATTGAGATGATGTAAATCTGGTTATGGAAACCTGCAACCACATTAGATAAATATGACAAACATAATCCATGAAATACATTTCAATCTAGGTCTAAGAGAGATTATATATATCATTTTAACGAGTCCCAATGATTATGTGGGCTCAACCATAATGAGGATTGTAGTAGAGGACATGATTAGGTGCCCCAAGTATCCTTTGTCCTACGCCCAACAGCAGGACCTTATCCTCTGTGGCCCAGTGTAATGTCCCTTTTTTCATGAGCATTGGAGTTTGGAGGAATTAGCCTATTCCTGATCCTCGTAGGCTAATGGGACTTGATCAAAGGGCCGTTTGGCAGATACCCAGTTGATTGGTTGGCTCATTTCACGACTTCATGAAGGTTTTCCTAGTATCATCATGGATATTTCTATTTATGGAAATCTTTATTTTATATTATAATGTTATATTGCACTTTAGGAGTTGATTAATATTTTGTATTATTATAAAGTGCAATAATAAAATAATAAAATAAAATAATATTATAATATTCCTTCTAGAAGGTGACTTGGGAAAGTTCTAGAAGGAGGCCGACCTATTGAGGAAAAAGAATAAATAGGCATTGAGGACTCATTCCCTATCATCCAGATTTGATATTGTTGTTGTTGTTGACATTTCATCTTGTGGAGCCTAGGGTTTCTGCAGATTATTTTTTATCATAGGAAACAAAAACTTCCTATTGATAGCAATTTTGAGGGTGTCAAATATCACTTGAATTATTGCAGTTGGGAGAAAGTTACTTCAAACTTTTTGTTTGTGCTTCATTGTGAGATATATTTGAGTACAATAGCTGATGTATTATTGTATTTGACTTGCAATAGCTGATATATTGTTGCCTTTGATTCAGCAGCTGATGTATTGTTGAGATTGATTATTTTATTGAGCAAAATTAATGGCCTAGGGCCAAGTTTTTGTGGTATTCGATTAGGAGAATTATTGGAGACATTTTGGAGTTCAAAGTCTTCATCGATTTTGCATGAGGAGGTCGATTTGCATTCATTTAGTCATTTCCAGAATTCTAATATATTACTTCAGTCAGTATTACTAGCATATAGGAGGTACGAGTTTGCATAAGGCAGCTTCATCTTGCATCGATTTTGATAGAGGCATGGAGCGCTGACTTTGGAGGATCATGAGAAGCTATTTCTGGATTAGATTGTGTAAGCTTTGTTGTACCCAAACCAAATTTTTTGCTTCATTAAAGCATTTTGCATTTTAAAGTCTAAACCTTGCTAAAATGTTGTAAAATACCGTTTTGGGCAATGTCAAGTATGGAGTTTTTGTCAATAATTTGTCAGTCAAAGTCAGTTATATTGGTCAAACCCGAAGCAGAGACTCAAAATGAAGATTTTCACGATGGAGGAGCATCTTACGACGGCATTTCATATTGCAGACGGTCATTTCAATGATCGAAACAGAGTTTTTAAAGATCAAATCAGGGAGATTTTTTTAGAGGAAAAGCCTCAAAGTGCAAGTATAGCTCAGGGGCGCCCAGTTTTTTGGAGGTCAAGATCTTGTCTGAAGTGCTCAAGCATCCAGTCAATCTCTTCAGAATCAGCCTGGCTATCCGTCGAGCTATCCAGTGAGGCGTTCCGAGACTCACAGCTCCAGTTATTCACGACAGAAAGTAAAATCCCTAAATTTTAGGAGATG
>VDFB02039766.1:0-21564 GCA_007258455.2 Sequoia sempervirens | reverse complement strand
AATCCTCAATCAAATCCCTTAATAAATTAACTAACACTTGTCACATAAGATATCTTCTCAATCAAAAATATTTTCATTATGCATTTACAACTTATCTTACATGTAATCAAAATTGAACTATTAGTTCTAACTTCAACATTCTACTCAAGATCATTTTTTTTTAAAGTCCAAGTCAAAATTTATAATATGAAGAAAAAAATTCTTTTAAAATATCTTCTTTTCCTTAATTTAAATTTGCACAATTAAAATTAACAAATGCATTTAATTAAATATCTCTTTTTAGTATTTAAATCACAATTTAATTTCAAAATAAATTTAAATAATTTAAACTATGCACTTTATCAAAACAACTTTAATTAATTAATTTATATAATCAACAAGCTTAATTTAATTAATTAATTTATCCACTTAACAAGATAAATTTAATCAAAAAATTAAATTACCTTACCAGACGAATTAAATTAAATTAATTAAATTAAATAACAATTTTAATCTAAAATACATAAATTAACATTTAAAACATTTAAACATTAATTTTCACAAACAATCTTGCAAGATAATAAATTATCAAACAACCAAAGACGACATGACACTATGACAAACTAACCACGAACTAACGACACATTGTGACTGGGTTTGTGGTTTGACAAGGGAACCCCGTTACTATCTCCCTATCAACATTACCGTTGGGAAAATGGACACGCTCAGACCTGTAAAGCCAGGTGGAGACGATGTCCTATACTTGCAATCCTGCAATCAAAATGAATTTCGAACATGCTATAAACATAACAGTCACACCGTGAAGAGAAATCGTGGAATCGCAGGACGCTTGCATGCAAGTGATGTAATCTTGTCCCCTTCACCAATACAGTCACACAATACTGACAAGAATAAAGCACCAATAAATCATCATATGATTGTTGTAATGCCCAAAATCACACTAGGGAAAAACATAACTAATAATTTTTTTTTTGAAGGGAAGACATTAACCACTCATTAAATGCTTTAATGTGTTGCACTTGTTAACTAGCTACATGCATTGAATGATGTTGCCCAAGTAATGACATCATTGACACGAAGCCCGGGAGTGGGGAGTGAATATTTAAACAAGTGGGTGAAGGTGGAGACCATCCCACGCAAATACAAAATTGACAAATACAAATTTATAAAATTTACATTAACATCAAGTTTCAAATTTCAAAGACGTAAATATTTATAATTTATTCTAATTACAAAACTTTAATATTCATTTATTTATACATTTATTTAATCTACTTACCAAATAAAAGAAATTAAAAGAATAAGAATAAAGGATTTAAATAAACCTCCCTCCTTTTAGAAAGGAGTACTATAATACTAATAATTATTATTATTATTTTTACCCCCTTTTAAATTTTAAATTAATATTCTTACCCTCCTCTCTTAATTCTTTTAATCTACATAACCCCTTTTTTTCTCTTACATTTACTTTTCTCTCTTTTTATACTTATTTGAAAATTTAAAGATATTATATTTTGTCTTTTCTCTACTAATATTATCTTAAGTGAATGACTTTACACTTGGACATATTTTTATGGCATGATTTAAATGGCCATGTATATTTCTTTTTCTCACATGATTTACTTTCTCCCCACGTAAAGGACCACATTATTATGAGTATGCATTCATTTTTAAAAACCAAACCATGCTTGAATTTTCAATGACGTGGGCATCAAATGTGGGTAGGCGAGGATGGTCCATTCGACATTTGTTTAAGTTAGCTCCCTATTAAAAAAAAAGTCGTTATCACCAGCTCTCATTCCCATGTTCTTTAATCCAAAAAGGCTCGTGGATTATAAACTCCACCAAATAAACTGATCGCGTCCATTTTGAAAATGGAGATAAAGTGCCACTCTCTTGCACGGTGGTCAAAACAAAATATCATTTCTTTATTACTTTTTTAACTCAGACTCTTCACGTATTACACACCATTTGTTATGGGTTTGGTCCCCAGCTGAAGGACGAGATCATGAAAATCACACCCGTGTAGAAGAAAAATGAGTGCAGGGTAGAGAGCGTGATTCAAGGCCTTTGTTGTTTTTTTGTTGGGTGACTATAATGGCCTTGTCAGCTTGAGCGTCAAATGTAGCAAGGACGTCACTACAACGATTCGTGGGCTTGGATTTTGGTCAAGTCATTCCCATAAGGAGGGATTATTAGGGAAATAAGATTGGAAAGTTGCGTGTCATTCCGGTTACAGTGACAGGTAAATGTGGGTCATTGGGTATCATTCCTCAGCCTTCAAGATCTTCCATAAACCCTAGAATGTCAACCTAATCGTTATGTTTTCAAACCCTTATTATTTTTTTCATCTTCACTTCCTTTGCAGGTGCATGGCGATGGCGGTTGGATCTGCAACCATCGATTTCTCTCTGGTTCAAACATCTCTTTACCTATTCGCCTATCATGAGCAGGTTGATATAAGAATGCAAGATTAATGTTATATATTTTTGTTTGTCGATAAATTTTAAAAATAAAATAAAAATCAACAATAATGAATGTCTATAGGCAGTCGGTGAGTGAGGATTCTGAGGTCAACAATTGTCCACAGTTCACGCCATAGTTTTCAGTTGGCAATGAATGATTTGCATGTTGATAATATATTTATTTTTCAACTAACAAGCAACTTTGTATTAGATGATACAAGTAGAACCCTACAATTTGCATGGGTCCCTATGAGGGTATAATATGCAAATGAAACATTTAGTTTTAGATTTAGTTACGGATTGCAATGGTGTTGTAGTTTCTCCCACCTGCAATGTATATCTTAATAAAAGGTTGTTTACCTGTCAAGTCATAGATCAGTATACTAGTTACCTCCCGTGAGGATGATATTTGTATGAGGAAGGAAAAGATCAATCATCTAAAGGGGATAAACTATCGAACCTTGTCTGCAACATAGACATATATATGCACTGGTGGTTACTAAAATGTTGTATGCAACTACTTTCTACCCTGCTACTTTTAAAACAAAAGTTGTATTTGATTTCAAACAAGAAAAGAGCAAGGTACCATATTTTAGACTATACAATATCTGAAAACATTTCAATAACTACAAGAAACATATTACACACATAATCTTATTTTCTCTATTGTGTAGACATTATGATTGGACCCCATATTTAGATAGCAAATGCAACGTCCTGTTCTACCATTTCCTACTTACTTGCAGTAACTCGAAACACACCGTCTTATGTTAAGTAAGCCTAGTAATGAAACTAGTTTCTCCATCTATTTTGTGAATAGAGTATGGTACAATAATTCCTTTAAACTTTAAGCTGATCTACACAGGCTAAAGCGCAATTTTTAATTTTATTTCTCTAAAAAGGAAAACTACATATTTTCTCTCACAATATACCACACAAAATTTACCCTTTCTCATTAAATTTTATTTGCTTGAATGAAAAGAAAAAATCACATAGAGCCAATATCATCATATATTATTTTCACAAACATAAGGACATAAAAAGAAATTTTATTACAGAAACGTAAATAATCTAATGCGATTTTCTTTCACTATAACATTGTTTTCTAAAACAGATTTGAACAAAGTTTCTCTTCCTTTTGGGACAGTGGTTTTTAGCTATTCCTTACAACAACTTTAAGGCAACAATGTATGAACTGATTTACATTAAATAATAACATTTCCATTTTTCTTACATCATTTAACTACAAATTTCTTTTGCTTGCTTACAAACACACATTTACAATATTTCTCATTGGCTTATTCACAACAACAAACATTCTAGAGGCAAGTTCCTCTTGAAACTCTACAATAATAACATTCCTCCATACACCGTAGGTACTCTTAAAACTGTAAACTCCTCAACCTGCAACTACACAATACATACAACTTTTTCCATAAGCCATGGGTGCTCACCTCCCAACCTTTGGTTGGAAAACCAACCACCCCTGAGCTAGGAGGCACCTTGGGAACTAGGTACATTCATGCAAGCCAAATACATTTAACACACAAAATACACACCCACCCAAGAGGATTTTCACATAACAAAGAGTTCATTATGAACCCAAAACGGGGAATGGAGGTGGACTACGCGCTCCATTTTGAGGACCCAAAAGTAATATCATGAATAAAAAAAATTCACCAAGTTTTCAACCCTTCATTACAAACCCTTCCTCCACATCTCCTTATCTACCCAACCATTCTTCACATTACACAACACATAGGGGTACTCATACCCATCTTCTAAACCTCTCCTTTTAAAGGAGGAATAACTTGTCCCCATGGAGGTTCCTACTCCAACCATCCCTAAACTTGGGATGCTCTTCCCAAATTTGGGTGAGCCTATCCCATTACAACACTTTTCCCCAACAATATACACAAAAACAAACAAAATTTAAAGGAAGCATTTCAAAACACACAAATAGATGTACATAGCTTACAAGTTTAAAACAACATAAGCAAATGGGTGTGGTGATCCTACCTCAATCCTTGAAGCTTTGGAAAGAAGTGGTGAGGGTGAGCACAACTCCTTCTCCAAGCTTGCCTTCCAATCCTTTAAGCCAAATCCAAGAGCTCCCAAAAAAAATTACAACTCCCAAAACAAAGAATGCCAAAAGAGAAGAACCCCCAAAACCCTTGTTCTTAGTTTTTCTTATAGAATTCAAGTTTGAATTTCTTTTGAATGGGGAAGTGACACTTGTCACTCACCCATTCACCCTCCCAAGCACATTCATCCATGTGTGCTCTCACATGTGTGAGAACTTGGGGGACTTCCAAGACAACATAGAGAAGTGGGAGTGGAAAGGGACTAGTCCCCATCCCACTTCTCAAAACCTTATTTTCGCCAAACTTCTTTAAGGCCTCAAAAAGGGTGCCCAATCATGAAACTAACTCAAAATTATAGACTGAAAAGGTACCTAACTCATAGGTACTTGACCTAGGGACCTTAAATCAATAAAAACACTTAAAAAACTCAACTTTTCAACCCCCAAAAAGTGCCCTAAAGGTCAAATGCGAGTTTGTCCACTTGGGTGGACAACTCACCATTTAAATGGATTGACATGGAAATTAAAACCAATTTACAAACATGCACAAATAACATCACAAAAAAAATACATCACATAATGGAACTATAGTCCCTCCATATAGACTATAGTTCGGCTTCACTGGTAAATTCACTTAGGGTTCCCAAAAGTTACCTCCAATTTCCATTGGCCATGGAAAGTGTACCTGCACACTCGATGCACACGTTAATCCATCTAATAAATCATGTATCAAAACAATCGAATCACCACTTCATATACGAAAGTTTCCATCCAAATAATTCATATATCAAAACAATTGAAACACCATTTCATAAACACAAGTTTCACAATTTCACATAGCATATATATCTCATATCGTAACTGGAAAAATCACTAATCACCTATCATATCCAGATCATTTTTCCTTAATTTTCAATTTCATTAAATTATAACATGGTTTATTCACAACACATATTTCATTTGTTCATCATTTCAAAATTCAAATTGAGCAACCACAATAACTAGCATAATTTAGGTCAACCATCATAGTCATCTAACTAAGCATGTAGCATCATAATCAAATCATCATAAGAACTCAAATGTCTAAGTATCATGTCATCAAAAGTATCTCTAAGCATAATCAATAACCACAACTCAAAATAGTCTAAATACTAGGTGTATCATAGGGGTAGGCCTCACAATTGTACATCAATATTACCCAAAAAGCAACTACGCTAATCCATAACCATAACATAAATCATAAGCAACCACATAAAGTATCATCACATCAAAGTATAGCATCAACATCGCTCCAATGACAACGATCATAAAATAATAACAAGGTATCAAGACCTATCATAGTAAAGATATTGTCTAACAACATAAATAAATCTAAACACATAATAGCGACGACTAGAGGGGCACTACAATATATATATATATATATATATATATATATATATATATATATATATATTCAAACCTGCTTGTTTTATGGCTTTAATTTAAACCTTAAAATCTAATCCCAATGTAACACTAATTTCACTAAATTAATAAAATTCCCAAATTCTTTAGTGGAAGCCAATTAAATCTAAATTTGTAAAAAAAATCAACTTCTTTAATTTTAAATTAACTAATTATATTTATAAATAATTTTGTAACTAATAAATACCATACAACATATACTTATTTTCTTTAATTATTCACATAAATTCTAAATATTTAAAGAAACTATCTTTTCATCATTTTAAAAACTATAAATATTTTTTTTTTTTAAGTCTTAGAAAGTCCTAACAAGGTGGGATATTTCCTAGCTTTCTTTTCTTTATTAACATTTAAAGAGTACTTAACTTAAGAAAGTTTCTAATTTATTCCTAAGCCTTTTAGGCTTTAAGAAAGTTTCTAATTTATTCCTAAGCCTTTTAGGCTTTAAAAGATAAACATAAACATGTTTTCCTATAAACAAAAAAAAAAGGGAATCGTGGGAGGGGGAGTAAATTTAAACTTAAATCAAAGAATCAAAATCTTATATGGTTTAATAAACAAGTGACGCAAGCGTCGAGTTCCTACCGAGAGGTAAAAAACATCCAGCTATGAGTAAAATGAATTTAATATAAATGTATTAAATTTAGGTAGGAAAGTTTGAAATAATTTGGAATGGTCCATTAGTGCGTGGAATATTTAGGGTCCATGGGCAACGTGGTCGCAAAATTGTATATTTGGGCACCATGTATACGTGGACTTTTTAATAGATATTCGAATGAATACTTGTAATTTTATGAGTTTGTACACATTTGCAACAAGAAACATCCTTTATGATCTTATTTAGGAAGCAAAAATGTATTGTTGTTTTGTTTAAATTATTAAATGCAAGTAATCTTAAATGTTTGTAACAATGCTTGAGTTATCTGTGTATACATGCATGCATGTATACATGTATCCACGTGCACACAATGCATAGAAGAGTGAAAAGCATTGTCAACCTCTAAACAAGTCTTAAAGCACGAGGAGACTCAAGTTGCATTTGCAATATTAGAAGAAAGAAAACAGGAGAAATAAACTACTTATGAACAATGCACAATTTTTAATTTTATTTTTTAATAAACCTTTCGCCCCGTAAATTCATTAGTCATTTCAATTCCAACAAAGTTTTGATGTAGGAATATTTCAAAAGCATCAAATATCATTTGCAACAATTTACAAAAACATGTTTTCAGAGCCCAAAAAACATTGCATTTTTTACATGTCCTCGCATTATTGCATAAAGTCACATATCTATATGCATTTTCAAACAAAGTTTACCATACTTCTTTGTTTTGCTTGAATGTCTATTTCTAAATAAAATTATGTTTAGTGTGCTAGTGTAATGTGTATTTGTAAATTTTTTTAATATCAATTAATCTTTTTTTTAATTTAATATGAAAGTTAGTTGTATATAAAGCTATTGATTTTATTAGAAATAAGATTTTAATTTTGTTAATGTAATATGAAAACATATTTTTGTGTATTGAACAATGTAATTATATTACAATAAATTCTTAGATGAATCACTAGGAAACTATTGTTTTTATTATAAATAAGATTTTAATCTTGTTTATGTAATACGAATAGATATTTTTGTGTATATATATTAAACAAAAAATAATTTACAAAGATATAAAGAACCTTATTACGTAAGATTAAATGTAACTACACTAAAATAGTTGATATGTTTATAGCACTTTGCATTGAGAATAAAATGTAATAATTTGATTTATTAAAATGTAATAAGTCAAATAAATATTACAATAAATTCTTAGATGAATCATTAGAAAGCTATTGATTTTGTTATAAATAAGATCTTAATCTTGTTTACGTAATACAAATAAATATTTTTGTGTATATATATTAAACAAAAAATAATTTGCAAAGATATAAAGAACCTTATTACCTGAGATAAAATGTAGCTACACTTAAATAATTCACATGTTTATAGCACATTGCATTGAAATTATTGAGAGAGAAACATTTGTAACAATGCTCGAGGCATCTATGTATACATGTATGCATGTAGACATGTATCGATGTGCACATAATGCAAACAAGAGTGAAAGGCATCCCCTGCATTTGAACGAGTCTGAAAGCACGATGAGACTCAACTTGCATTTGCAGTAGTAAATGAAAGAAAATAGGAGAAAGAAACTACTTATTAGCAATGCATATATCGAAGGGAAGCATAAAAATAGGATCCATGTAAACATTTATACATGGATGGATGTGTACATGTGTCCATGTAATTTGGTATGTAAACAAGAATCTATACATGCCTGCGTGCATAAAGCTAGAAATGTCAGAAACAATTTGCATTTGCAGTATTAAATGAAAGAAAACAGGAAAGATTAATTATTTATTAGCAATGCATATATCGAAGGAATGCATAAATATATGGATCAATGCAAACATTTATGCATGTAACGATGTGTACATGTGCCCATGTAATTTGGTATGTAAACAAGAATCTATATATTCCTGCGTGCATAAAGTTAGAAATGTCAGAAACAACTTGCATCTGAAAGATATACAAAAAACATTTATGATCGAAACAAAAGAATAATACATTATTGTTTTTTGAACAAGTGTATAAAGGATATCTAATGATGCATTTGAATGCATGTATACATGTAAATATTTGTTAAATCTAACGATACATTTTAGTCTCCAATAAATTGTCATACGTGCTCTTAGTTATCTATAATAAACAGGATGTAGAAAAAACGTTTTGAAAAGAACTCTTGAATACAATTGTATGTTATGATAGTTATTTTAAAAGCCCTCAGTGTTTAATTGCATAACCTTGATATTTTCTTCATTTGTCCCTCTGTTTGGTATGGTGTGAATTTTGTTGTGATGGATTAAGGTATATTTGAGCTATAGATAGATAAAGCTATGTAAGGGTAATAAAGAAGAATGAGCTATGTAAGTGCAACAAAGAGAGGGAATTGAGAGAATGATGAGATGCAAGTAACGTATATGAATGCCTTATGAAAAGTATTTGATATGGGAGGCAAGGATATGCGAGCGTGGATATGAGAATGAATGGAATGGCAGGAATACTTATGCATTCGCCCAGAATGCTTTTAACCGATAGCATCGGCCAATCACATTTCGTCGTTTAACATATTACTTATTTTTGTATAGTTTGAATTTGGAGAGCTATTAGAATGCATAAATTGATTAAATAAATTTAAGCAAAGGTATAGTTTAAAAGTTGGCGGCTAGAGGTATGTAATCCATGAATGCAGATTAAATGCATTAAAATATCAGGAAAATGCGAGTGCATAAATTGATTAAATAAATTTAAGCAAAGGCATAGTTTATAGAACTGGTGGGTAGACGTACGTAATGCATGAATACAAATTAAATGCATTAAATGGCACTTGGCTCAAGGTGAAAGCGCTAGAATGGCTTGATGGGCATGTGTGGCCAGGGTACTTTGGTCATTTAATATAGAGTTAAGCTACTTGTTATGCATCTCTATTACTTTGCGTGTATTGTTTTTGTGTTCTATAAGTGTGTGTTCTGAGGAATGCAACAGATTGGTGTGATTGCAAGGCAAGCATATAAATGGATTTTGAAATGTATTTGATTTGAGAAGAAAGGACGTACAAGGGTAGAAATGGAAATGAATGGAATCGATAGGGAATGAAGTGATCATTTGGTCCAACAAAGGGTGGAAGAATGTATAGTTTGTTATTCGTTATGCTTTTAAAAATCATCATAGGGCAAAGTGTCTCAATACAAGCATAGAAAAAAGACTCATGTCCCATTTCTCACTCTCCTTCGTACTGAACAAGGTGCCGAGATCCTTGAGCTTCGTTGAAATGTGACAAGAGAAGAATAGATATAAATATATAATGATATTTAAGGATACAAGAGTCAAAAGAGAAAATAAAGTAGAAGTTGTTATGCATATACTATGAAAATAATAAATACGTGGACTTTTTGATAGATATACAAATGAATACTTGTATTTCTACATGTGTGTATGTATACATTTGCAATAAGAAATGTACTTTATGATCTGATTCAAGAAGCAAAAATGTATTATTTTTTTGATTGAATTATTAAATGCAAATAATCTTAAAGATTTGTAAAAATGCTTGAGCTATCTATGTATACATGAATGCATGTATACATGTATCCATGTGCTCAGAATGCATAGAAGAGTGAAAAGCATCCTTGACATCTGAACGAGAAATTTGAATGGAAAACACTAGAATCGATTAGAAATAGAAATTTATAATCAAAGCATTCTAAATGCATCAAAGCACAATGAGACTCAACTTGCATTTGCAGTAGTAAACGAAAGAAAACAAGGAAAATGAACTACTTATCACCAATGCATATATGGAAGAAATGCATAAATACATGGATCCATGTAAACATTTGTATATGCATGGAGGTGTACATGTGTCCATGTAATTTGGTACATAAACAAGAATCTATATATGCCTATGTGCATAAAGTTAGAAATGTCAGAAACAATTTGCATTTGAAACATATACATTATTGTTTTTTGAACAAGTTTATAAAGCATATCTAAAGATGCATTTGAATGCATGTATACATGTAAATCTTTGATAAATCTGAAGATACATTTTAGTCTCCAAGAAACTGTCATACGTGCTCTTAGTTATCTGTAATAAACAGGATGTAGAAAAAACGTTTTGAAAAGAGCTCTTGAATACAAGTATATGTTATGATAGTTATTTTGAAAGTCCTCAGTGTTTAATTGCATAACCTTGATATTTTCTTCATCTTTTTCTTTGTTTGGTATGGTGTGAATTTTGTTGTGATGGATGAAGGTACATTTGAGGTATAGATAGATAAAGATATGTGAGGGTAAAAAAGAAGAATGAGTTATGCATGTGCAACAAAGAGAGGGAATTGAGAGAATGATGAGATGCAAGTAAGGTATATGAATAAGTTATGAAAAGTATTTGATATGGGAGGCAAGGATATGCAAGAGTCGATATGAGAATGAATGGAATGTAAATGTTACGAGTTTATCATTTTTCAGTTATACGCTTAAAATTAAATGCAAGAAATAAAAATTTGAATGAGGGAGCTAGATTGAATGAAAAAGGGAATGCAACAGATTTGTGTGATCCAAGACAAGCATATAAATGGATTTTGAAATGTATTTGATTTCAGAAAAAGGGACGTGCAAGGGTAGAAATGGAAATGAATGGAATCGATAGGGTATGAAGTGATCATTTCTTCCAACAAAGGGTGGAAGAATGTCTAGTTTGTTATTGGTTATGCTTTTTAAAATCATCATAGGGCTGAGTGTCTCAATACAAACACAGAAAAAAGACTCATGTCCCATTTCTCACTCTCCTTCGTACTGAACAAGGTTCGAGATCCTTGAGCTTCCTCGAAATGCGACAAGAGAAGAATAGATATAAATATATAATGATATTTAAGGATATTACCTTAGAATTTATATTGCAATAACTTGAATATGACCTTCAAAAATATTGGAAAACCAATAAAATATTTATCAAATTAGAGAGATATACACTTCCTAAAATGAACTCTAAAATAACATATATCATTTTTTCTTGTCTTCATAGTGCCTATATTATTCTGTAAAACCACTTGTAATGAATCAAATTGCACAATAAAACAATAGAGTAAGAAATATACTACAAATACTTGATAATAGTAAGTCAGTTTCAAGAGACAAGTTCTCAAAGTTTCCAAGAAGAACACAATTCAGAATATGATGATAATAAACTAACTACAAGCTTCTATAAACACCCTACTTATGTCTTAGAAATCACCCAAGCTAATGTAGATTTAAAATATGGAAATATATGTACATTTTGTTTTTGAGCAGTCAACATCTTATATGTAACCATTGGAGTGATTAGACCGTCTCTAGTAGAAATGCAAACAGATACGTCAAGACGGATTAGCATTACCAAAAACTTGTAAAAAAAGACAAAATGAAAATAATAAATATTGTAGGTCATGAAACCAGGAAAATGCAAATGCTGATGTGTTAGAGAACAATAAATGCATGGACAGAGAAATACGTAGAGCTATTCATAGATATATGCATGGATGCATCGACAGACACATGTATACATAGAAGACAGAACTACATCGACAGATGGAGAAATGAATTCATGTATACATGGATCCATGCATATTTTCATATAGATACAAATGCATATGCTACATGAAAGGATGTATTCATATACACATGGAAATATGGATGAAGGCATATATGCATATATGCATGATTGTATGTCAACATACAACTTTTGATTTTTTTATATTGGAAAATTAGCACTTATCTCTTCCTATTTATCAAAATAGCTCTATAAATCATTATTGTTATAGAAAATCAGTGAAATGTGATCGCATAGATTGATTAAATAAATTTAAGGAAAGACATAGTTAATAAAACTGGTGAGTAGAGGTACACAATCCATGAGTGCAAATTAAATGCATTGAAATATCAGGAAAATGCGAACACATAGAGAGGTTAAAATAATTGAAGCAAATGCATTAAATGGCATCTGGGTGGTGGAGAAGGTGTTGGAATGGCTTGGTGGCCATGGGTGGGCAGCAAAGGTGCACAAATGCATATGTGCATGTTGTACATGCACACATGTATACATGGATGCATAGACACATGCATACAGATAGAGATAGATATGTTACAGAGAGAGTTGTGCAGATACATGGATGTGTAGAAATATGCATATATGCATCTGCAAATGGGCAGAGACAAAGACATATACATAGGTGCATGAGTCCATAGATGCATATATACATGTATGCATGCAAGATATCGATAGATCCATATATACATGGATGTGTGCATGTAATCCATAGGTGCATATATGCATAAATTGATGTATACATGTAACCGTAGATACATCCATACATATATAGACAGATGCATAAAGAGATGGTGAGATATATGCATAAATTGATATATGCATGATTGCATCTATGGATACACAGATACATAATGTAGGCATGCATAGAAACCATATATGCATACATACATGTATCCATGCATAGTATTCAGAGATGCATAAATGCATATACCAATGTCTACCTGTTTTCTGTATGCTCCCATTGTTTGCATTTATGCCTATGAGGACAATAAACACGACTTTTAACAAAATCCCTCCGTGCTTTATGCTTTCATGACAACGGAAAAGCTCAAAGCAACACACTGTCGACTTATTCTTTGAAAGCATAGCTAAAGGTACATAATTCATTGATGCAAAATCAATGCATTGAATGGCATCTGACTAAAGAGGAGGCTGTTTGGATTTCTAATTAGTCTTTGAATATATAACAATTAAAAGAGAGAAATAAGTATAATTATCCTTGGCCACATTTCACATTTTCACCTTTCAATCACAGTCAATTAACAAAATAGCAATAAGGCCTAAAGAAGATTGAAGGAGTATGCTGGTAGAAAACCATATTCTGGACAATGGCTAGAGAATGTGTTGAAATTGCTTTATAAACTTTGAAGCAAATGCATTTTTCCTTCTGTTGAGTTTCATTGTACATCTTAAATGGAAGTTGGGTGTTGCATTGCTGCAATGCATTTGGATACTTTGATTATATAATCATAGTTAAGATCATTTTAAGTGTTATCCATTCAAATCTTTCAGCTGAGTCTCGGAAGCAATGCACAACTATCCCATAAAGAGAGCTTTGGAACAAAAGTGGTGTCATAAAGGATAGAGGGGTATTGTCAAATATTGTGTTTATTGTTGTGATAGGCACACATGCAAAATATGGAAGCATAGAGAAAGCAAGTGAACTCTTTAAAAATCCCATGAAACATAGTCTTTCTATGCATCCATGCATAGAGGTATGCATGTATATATGTGTACATGTAATTATCGTACATGTTGACATAATAATTAAAACAAAGAAATAATTACAATTATCCTTGTGTACATTTGAACTATTGATCAAAGGCAATTGACAAATTAGCACTAGGAAACCATGTGTGTGTTAATATGTTGGATAACATGTACTTGTGCATAGGTGTATATGGATATGGAAACCTAAATTTGAAAATGAATGGAGTGGAAATGGTATGAATTTGTAGTGCGTGTTCTGAGGTTGTAGTGACTGAGCAGGAGATGTTATAGTTGCAGAGTCCAGACCCAGAAACCAATTTACTTTCATTGTACATCTTAAATGGAAGTTGGGTGTTGCATTGCTGCAATGCATTTGGATACTTTGATTATAAAATCATAGTTAAGATCATTTTAAGTGTTATCCATTCAAATCTTTCAGCTGAGTCTCGGAGGCAATGCACAGTTGTCCCATAAAGAGAGCTTTGGAACAAAAGTGTTGTCATAAAGGATAGAGGGGTATTGTCAAATATTGTGGTTATTGTCGTGATAGGCACACATGCAAAATATGGAAGCATAGAGAAAGCAAGTGAACTCTTTAAAAATCCCATGAAACATAGTCTTTCTATGCATCCATGCATAGAGGTATGCATGTATATATGTGTACATGTAATTATCATACATGTTGACATAATAATTAAAACAAAGAAATAATTACAATTATCCTTGTGTACATTTGAACTGTTGATCAAAGGAAATTGACAAATTAGCACTAGGAAACCATGTGTGTGTTAATATGTTGGATAACATGTACTTGTGCATAGGTGTATATGGATATGGAAACCTGAATTTGAAAATGAATGGAGTGGAAATGGTATGAATTTAACAATTTTCAGCTCTACTTAGAAAATTAAATGCAAGATATAAGTAGATTATTAAATGTATTTGAAACGGGAAGAAAAGATATTGAAGCCTGGAAATGCAAATGAATGGAATAAAAAGCCTATGAAGTCATCATTTCTTTCATCATAGGGTGCAGCAATTGCCAGTTTGTTATTGGTTATGCTTTATAAAATCATCATAGGGCTGATTGTCTAGATAGATATACAGAAGAAAAGCTCAAGGCTCATTCCTTACTCTTTGTTGTACACAACAAGGTGTTGAGATCCTTGAGTTTTTAGATCATGAAAGTAGGAAAATGCGAATGGTAGTGCATAGCGAGTGCACTTAGTGCTTGAGGCAATAAGCAATTGCATATCTTAGTATCTTTAGATTTTAGATCGCATAGGTAACATGTGCTTCATAGTCATCTAGTTAGGGTAATATGATCACTTTGTGCATATTGCTGTTTAATTCTAGAAGTTGATGTTTCAAAAGTTTTTTTTTTAATTTGGAAAGTGGTATTTATCTGTTTTGTTGTTTTTGTTTCAAATTGAATGCATTAAATGGCATGTGGATTTGTCATGGAATATAGATTTAAGTGACTAGAGATGCATTGTGATTACTTTGAGCATTTCAGTTCTGTTATTCTGCAGATCTGTGTAGTCACAGGAGATGTTGTTGTGCAGAGTCAAGACCCAGAAACGAGCTACTTGATACATGTATCCATAGATACATGGATGTGGACATCCATCATGGTATCCATAGATGCGTAGATACATGTATCTATGAATACATGTATCCATAGATACATTGACACATATATGGATAGGTGCCTGTATACATATGCACATAGAAGCACAGATACATGTATGTGTGGATGCATCTATAGGTAGAAGAATACATAGAAACATAGTTACATGGATAGATAGATACATGCATAGTTGGATACATAAATGCTTAAATATGCATGTATGGAAATATCCATGGATTGCATATGAATTTGCATAGATACATATATCCATGCATGCATGTATACATACATGCATGTATTGTAGTACACATGGATGCATGTATATGTGTACCTATGGGCAGGATGCATGGAAGCATGTAAATAGAAGAATTTTGTGAAATGTCATAGCAATTGTCCTCATAGGCACGTATGCAAAAAATGGAAGCATACAAAAGGCAAGTGAACTGTTTGACAAAAGTCATCGAATAAATGTGGATCCATGAAATGTGGTTTGAAAGGGATTATGTAGAAGCCTTTTTGTCTATTCTGTTGACTGCATCTGAGTCCTGTAAAGACTATATATCTTCAATTGTTGTAGAGGTGTCTCATAGAGAGAGCTTTAGAACCAATGTGTTGTTAACCTATGCCATAATGAGAAGTTTGGAACAATGTAAACCTAAACTCTGCAATTTGTAGCTAAGGCATTGTTATACTTTGATTATAAATTCATATTTTAAACTACTTTTAGTATTATCTATTCAAATTTCTTATTGAAATGAGAAGGTTTCATCTGCGTTTGATAGGAATTATGTAGAAACCGTCTTGTCCATTTTACTTCATGCATGTGAGCCCTGTAAAGTTTGTGTATTTTTTATTACTTCAAAGCGGTCCCATAAAGAGAGCTTTGGAACCAAAATTATGTCAATGTGTGCGATAATGAGAGTTTTCTCCTTGAACCTTGTTATATATTGAAAGATTAAATAGCAATCCAAACAGTCTCCCCTTTAGTCAGATGCCATTGAATGCATTGATTTTGGATCAATGAATTATGTACCTTCAGCCACTAGTTTTAATCAAACAATGCATATGGATTTAGAATCAAAAGTTGTTTCCTGTGAACCCATTTTTAATTTGCCTATGCATTTGCCCGGAATGCTTTTAATCGGTAGCATCGCCCAATCACATTTCGCCATTTAACATATTACTTATTTTTTTGTATAGTTTGAATTTGGAGAGCTATTTTTTATATTGAAAAATTAGCATTTATCTATTTTCCTATTTGTCTGAGTAGCTTTATAAATCATTTTCGTCTTCAAAATCCGGGAAAATGCGAATGCATAAATTGATTAAATAAATTTAAGCAAAGGCATAGTTTTAAAACTGGTGGCTAGAGGTACGTAATCCATGAATGCAAATTAAATGCATTAAAATATGAGGAAAATGCGAGCACAGTGCATGAATACAAATTAAATGCATTAAATGGCATCTGGTTGGAGGTGAATGCACTGCAATGGCTTGGTGGCCACACATGGGCAGGGTACTTTGGTCATTTAATAAAGAGTTAAGCCACTTGCTATGCATATCTATTACTTTGTGTATGTTGTTTTTTGTGTTCTGCAAGCCCATGTTCTCTAAACCTAAGCTCTATAATTGCTTTGAGCTTTTTCGCTATGGTGAAAGCATAAAGGATAAAGGAATTTTGTGAACTGTTATAGTTAATTTTCTCATAGGCACATATGCAAAATATGGAAGCATATACAAGGGAAGCGAACTGTTCAAACAAACTCTTCAAAGAAATGTGGTCCCATGGAATGCAATAAGTATTCATAATGGACACTTTGGTTTTCGCATGTTAACTTTGTCAGGTAATGCAATTTGACATGTAATGGGTGAAAGAAACATATATGCATTGTCTTGTGGGGTAGAAGTGGGCATAGTATTCCAATATCTTGAATGTTCAGACCATTGATTGCATAACAATATCAAGGAAGAGCATAGAGGTCTATCAAAAACTAAGCAACATAAGAAAAGAAATGTTGAAGTCATGACATGAACAATAGAACTATTCAACACTGAACTCAATGTCTCTAATAATTATTGCAAAAGCCGTTAATGCCATAGATGAAGTAATATGAATAAAAATTTAGTTTCTGCTTTTCTTGAAATGCAATTCAAAAACTGCTATAAATGCATAACACAAGGTTGTGTAACATATTGCGACTCCTGTTTCTAATTTCTTTGGACATAAATGCTTTACACATTTGATTGCAATAGTAACATGTCTACAAAAATGGAACAAGAGAGATGAGGAATACAAAATGGAAAAATGAAAACATGAAACAAAATTTTATGTAGTCATTATATTGAAGAATTTCAATTGCATTTCAAGAAAAGCAAAAAGACAATTTGGAAAGTTGACCTTGCAATGTGCTATTGGATGATCAAGTATACTTGCAGCAATGTAAAAAGGATTGTTTAAATAGACTTGAAAGCACCGATCACTGTTACAAGGACAGTCTAGACAAATGAGTACAGTGAGTGACATATACTATGTTATTCATAAAAAAAAATAGAATTCTTATGTAGATTCATTTTGACAATAAAGAACCTAAGTAAGAAATTTTGTTGCTTATAATGCAAATTGCATTTTATAATTTTAAAATACTTATTGTTATTTGTGTACCTTATAATATAGAACATATTTTGCATATCTATGCATTAGTGTAATTCTATTATTGCAATGGTGCCATAAGCTCTTTAAGATACACTGAAGGAGAAATACAAACCAAGGTTGTTGGCATCCTGATAAAAAAGATGATGAGATACATCCAATTAATGTATGCCACAACATCTTATTCAATGAAGATGATTTGGATACAGACATTATAAATGAGAATCCTTATTGGTGTGTGAGTAATCCTCTTTTTCAAGACTTTTCAAGGAAATTGCATACGAATACTATCAGTAAACAGGTGGAATAAGATTTATTAATTGACTTTGATTGATTGGTCAAATGTGCACAAGGATAGTTATAATTATTTCTTTGTTTTAATTATTATGAATGTAAATACTATTTAACAGTTACCTAATTAATTAGATATGAAATGATAGAAGGGAAAAGAAGATTAATTAATTAAGATAATTTGATTCATTAAATAATAAGGTGAATTATCATTCAAAAGTACATAAATTAGAAGTTTGGAAAAATCCCTCTTTTCTTTATGCTTTAATGACAACGAGAAAGCTGAAAGCAATTGTGGAGTTTAGGCTTATATCTGTAAATTGCATTTGCCTGAGAGTTTATGAAGCCTTCTCAACACATTGTCCACATATTCTTCCAAAGGTCCCATTATGGCACATGCTAACAACACAGTGGCTCTAAAGGTTGCACTGTGGAACAGTTCTGCAGTGATTGAAGATATGTAATCTTTAGAGGACTCATAAGCACCAAGTTATTGTTAAGCTCCCATATTGTACACTGGACAAAAGACAATTGTTCATCCAAGGAACCAGTGTATGAAGATTAGTGTAGGCTGAGCACTGTGAAACCCAATCTGCCTATAGGCTCTAAAATGAAAGAAAACTGACGAAAATAACTATTTATTGCCTGAAGTAACTTGTCTACGAGTGTCCTTTTTGGAACCATGATAACCTTTTCCCTGTCACTGTAAACTCTTTCGTAGAAAAGACATATAGACACACACATATATATATACATATGTATACATATGCATAGATGCATCTATGTAGACACATATAAATGCATGTATGGACGTAAACATACATGCATGCATGCATATACACATAAATGCATCTATACACACATACATAATGCATAAATACATATATGCATAGATATATCCAGAGACATATGCATGCATGCATACATGCATCTACAAATGTTTACATAGATATGCACATAGATAGATGCATATGTACATAGAGACATGCATACATACATACATGCACCGACACATCACACACAAAGTGATAGTGATAGTCCAAGTAAAGCACTATGAAACACAGCTTCATTATGAACTTTAATGTAAGGAAACTCTGAAAATTAACAAATTATCACCTCAAGTAACTCGTTTCTGGATATGGACTCTGTAACTATAACATCTCCTGCTCAGTTGCTGCAAACTCTTCCTCAGAACATGCACCTATAGAACTCAAGAACAACACACACAAAGTAATAGAGATGCATAGCAAGTGGCTTAACCCTATATTAAATGACCAAAGTACCCTGGGCACGTGTGGCTACCAAGCCATTCCAGCGCCTTCACCTCAAGCCAGATGCCATTCAATGCATTTAATTTGTATTTATGCATTGTGTACGTCTACCTACTAGTTTTATAAACTATGCCTTTGCTTAAATTTATTTAATCAATCTATGCGCTCACATTTTCCTCATATTTTAATGCATTTAATTTGCATCCATGGATTACGTACCTCTAGCCGCAAGTTTTAAAACTATGCCTTTGCTTAAATTTATTTAATCAATTTATGCAGTCGCATTTTCCCGGATTTTGAAGACGAAAATGATTTATAAAGCTACTTGGACGAATAGGAAAATAGATAAATGCTAATTTTCCAATATAAAAAATAGCTCTCCAAATTCAAACTATACAAAAAAATAAGTAATATGTTAAATGGCGAAATGTGATTGGGCGATGCTACCGGTTAAAAGCATTCCAGGAAAATGCATAAGTATTCCTGCCTTGATGCTAGGAACGAATAAAATTTAGACTATACAAAACAGTTTATCCAAGTGAATGCTAGAAAGCCGAAGGGAAAGCTTTAGTCTTCAAATGCTTGGAAAACTTTCCAGTCAAATAGTAGACCATGAGCATTCCACATATACCAATCAATTCTATGATTTTAAAGATTGAATATATGTATATTTTAAGCCATCTGTTATCTGTTCTTTGTATATGTCTAAACTTTTTTTGAATTCACTTGCAAGTTGCAATGATTGTGAAGCATTGTGTGTTCAAATGCTTTTAAATAAAGTTACATGAACATATGAATAATAATATAGTGTGGAATACAGTGGACGCCTATGCAAAGATGAAAATAGTCGACTCTTCTGGCAATTTCTCAAGACTCTCTAAGTTAATACAATTAGGCTAGGAATATGTGAGGTATACATATGATCATTGAAAAGAAGCTCTATCTGTAACAATATAAGGCAAAGAGGGAAATATTATTTTTTTAATGATTTGTGTATTTTGATTCAAAGTTTTTAATATATGTGTTATTATCAGTCATGCATTTGAAAACAATGTTACTCCATATACAAATAAATTTAAGCAAAGGCATAGATCTCAAAACTCGCAACTTTCATTAATACAAAGGGGATGTTTACAGTGACAGAGCAAAAGTTCCTGTGCTCATTGAATGAACACCAAGAGACAAGTTACTCAAGGTAACAAATTGCTACTTTTATTTATTAAATCCACGTCTTATCATGCTTAGATGAATGTATAAATCCTGTTCTAAAGCTCCTATTTTATTAAAAGCAGGGAAAATGGTCATAAAGATTGTGTATCTGTCAATGTGAATAGGAAAGATTGATTCAACTGATATGGAGGATAAAGATGACTAATAATTAACTATGACTAAGCACTCAACACAATTAATTCATCAGTCAATTAGCTTGATTGATCGCTGAATTAACTTGTTTGAAAGCTATCATGTTAAGCCAATTAGCTAATACGCCACATACAGTATGACATTTGAGATTCAAATAAGTCTCATGTACGCAAATATGCTATCATGTTAAAGCCACATAAACATTGATGTTCCAACTCCATGGGGTCATTGTATTTCCATTTGCCCAAGTTCATTTCATTCCATTATCCAGCACTAATTATTAAATGTTTAAACCAGTTACATGCAAACAGAAATCACAACCCATAGTATCCACATACACCTATGCACAAGTACATGATATCCAACATATTAACACATACATGGTTTTCTAGCACTAGTTTGTTAATTTCCTTTGATCAACGGTTCAAATGTACACAAGGATAATTG
>VDFB02039765.1:0-12772 GCA_007258455.2 Sequoia sempervirens | reverse complement strand
TGATCAAGAAAGAACTACTCCTCCTGAGAATGTAATTGAGGAAATTCCTAGAACGTCATCACCTGTGATTTCCATTGTTCCTCATACCCCTCCAAGTTCAAGAACTCCTCCACCTCTTGTTCCCTCGTCACCCATTCCTACCACATGCATTCCTGCAGTTGAGATATCCACTATTCCTGCAGCATCAACCCTACTTGATACTCCCTCGGTGACAAGAATTCATACGGTTGACATACTGTCAAGTCCTCCATCATCCATTCCTAGCCTGTCTTCACCAACGTATGATATCACTTCTGAGAATGAATTCAATCATTTCATGAATGAGTCAATGCGTGATCAACTCAATGTGCAGTCTATAGGAGCAATGATGATAGACACTTCTCCTATTGTCACAATACCCATGGTAACTTCAGATGTGACAATAACTTCAGAAGTGACGATGACAACTAAATTGAGAGTAAATCTAGAAGTTCACACCTCCTTCCTTCCCCCTTGGCTGATATCTCAAGTGTCAAAGCAGAAGAAGAAAATGATCTCTCTAGAGGAGCTCAACCTCGAAGAGATAGTCCCTCCAAAAGCCAAAGGGAAGAAAAAGGAAAAAGTCTACTCAAGGTTGAACGTTGATAAGACTGGCAACAAGTATGCGGAGATTGGCATACCACCGCAAGAAGAAGGAGATGTCAATATGGAGGAGGACTACACGATAATAAAATTCCAGCTTGGAGAGGTTACCAATGAAAGTGCAAAGGCTAATGTACAAGTGACATTAGATATCTTGGCTGGAAGATTGGATAAAATGGAGCAAGCTCACAATATGTACAAGCAGAGGGCAGAGCATTATGCCACTGTTGTAAAGAGACTTGCAGGATCTCCAACTAATGCACAACTGCTGACAGTGGTAAGTATTGAGGATCCAACTGTCAAGAAAGCTAAGAAGTTTTCCTCCAAAGGCAAGGTGTTGTATGATTTTGTTGAGAAGATCATAGAACACGGATCTCAAATCATAATTGCTGCAGACGAGAAAACTACCTTGTTGGCCAAGCTCACCACAAAGCTTGATAAAGAAAAAAGTGTACTTTCCTAGGAGTGCAGAGACATGGAAAAATTCCTACTGTCATGGTCATAGATGAAGCAGGTAAAGCTCAGTAAATTGGTGGAAGTCGGGGTAATTTCCAACAAAGAAAAGTTCATTGAGGTAAGAGAATCCTTGAAACATCGAATTCAAGTAATTCAATCTCTTACGGAAGATCTCCACCAAGTGCAGAAAGATGTCGAAGGGCATCGTGTTATTCTTGAAAAAGGTATCAAGGAGTTACCAGGTCAACTTCTTGAGGAGAATCGTATCTTCCTGCCGGCCACAAAAATATCCCAGATCTTCAAGGAAGCCATCATGAAGTTGATTGACAGTGCAGACTTTTCAGAAGCCTCTTTGAACGTCATTTGTGATACAAGGCTCACATTGGATAACCTGAAAATGCATCTTGACAAGTTCAAGAAGGTTCACTCATCTGCCATGAGATCGATCATGAGAATTCACACCATTGTGGATTACATCATTGGTCTGGATGAGAAGTTCGTGCAGGAGACCAGGAAGAAATATGAAGACTTTCGTGCCCAAAGCAAGGAAACATGAAGAAGGTTCTTGATCTCTAGTGTTAGAAATTTTTGATGCATCCTTTTATGCATCTTGTAAATATTTCCTGACATCTTATATGTCTTTTTGTAAATTGTAATTGCACCAAGTTCGAAGATGTAATCTTTTGAAAACAAATTACACTTTGACTTTGGTCAAAGTTAGGTGAGATCTCCTTGAATCGCTCACCCAACTTTCCTTGATTTCCTCAAATTAGATTCCTAATTTTGCTCATCCCTCTTTCTATATAATGTGAGGGATTTCTATTGTAAATTTATCCTTTAGTATTTTGCAACGAAGTGCTGCCCTTTTTGAAGCAGAATTGTGAAACTTTGCATTCATACTTTGTGAATGAAATTTGATCAATAAAGAAGAAGATTGCAAACCAAACTTTGTGTTGGATTCGATAATCTTATGAATTGATCTCATTTGGTGGTGATTAGCTTATGGAATCTGAAGGACTCTAAGTAATTCATGTAAACTTTGTGTTACATCCTTTATTTAGATTTACATTTGTGTTTTGGATACTATGGTTCGATGATCTACAAGACTTTGTGCTTGTAATTATTCATGCTCTTTGAATACTTTGGTTGGATAATCTACAAGACTTTGCGCTTGTAATTGTTCATGTTGTTCGAGGAATTGTTTCGTCTAAGAAGACTTTGTGTTTCTAATGTGACAAACGACACACCTATCACAAATCCACCATTGATAAAGCTATGAAACGACTTTGTGCCTTCGTGAGCTTTCCCTTTTAGTTTACTAGTTTATTGTTAATCACTTCTGGTACCTCTACGCTTTGCTTTAACAAGATAGAGGTATTGGCATTATTGCTCGTTGTTAGTTTAGAATTATTGTGAATTAAGAACTTCCAAAAATGAAGCATTGTAAACATCTTCTCTGAAAAAAGAGAGAAGGATGAATGTAACACACCCCCCCACTTCATAAGTATTGTGTATATTTTGTAGTTAGTTTGTTTGTTTTACTATCGCTTCTGTCAACAGTAAGAAGGGCGCCTCCCCTTTTTGAGAGGAGAGATTCACATCTCACATAGCTGTGGCTGAAGTCCTAGTTGTGTAATCTATCGAAAAGCTGATTACATAATTTTCACCCAACATGCTGCATATAACCTATCAATGTCTTATGCTCCTTCAATTTCTTGTACTTGCCTTCAATCCTGAACAATCTATCCTTAAGTGCCTGATAGGAGTTATCGCACTCCTCAATAATCTGTGCTCCTGTGGGGTGACCTAACTCCATGGTTGTGATCATATAATTCTCCGGTATAGCCTCATCTCGATCACAATCAACCCTAGGCACAACCACGTGAAGGGTGCGAGAGCCATCCTCATCTGTTGAGATCTTTGAAAATTTCCTAGCTCTCTTCCTTGTTGGAGGCATGCTGATCCTACTCAAGAATTCCTCCATCTCTACCGCTGGATCAGCCTCTTCACTGGGGCTTCTTCTCATTCTATCTCTGAGCCAATCAGGTACCACCTGCTGTATGTCAAATGGCTGCTCATCTCTTGCTTCTTCTTCACGAACTTCTCTAATTTCATCCTGGCGAGGCTCTTTGGCCTCTAATGGCTGAGTATCTCCTGAAACTGCATCATCCTCTAGAGTCCTCTCTAGCTCATGCTAGAAGTGTGTGTCAGTAGCAGTTTCGTCATCTTCCTCTTGCTGATCATCCCTAGTGGGTGCATTAACACTTTGGTTAACTGATTCTCTTCTTGGTGGCTAATTTTCTTCATGTAATTCTTGCTCCTGATTCAACACATTTCTTTAATCAGCAAAAAGTGAAACCTCCTGTATACTTGGAGAACGTGTCTCTAATGGCCTAGGTGACTCAACTACAACTCTCGGGGGCTTTGGCTGAACTGGCTCCTTCCTTTGAGATTCTGGACCTCGAGTAACCTGTTTCTTCCTGCTAGTAGTTGGCGTCCTATGATCTCCCATCAAGTTGTAAGTCAAAGGAATTGACCTACTCTTCAATCTGCTCACATGCCTTTCAACCCATGCCCTGGTGAAAGTCATGACTGGGATACAAAGAGTGTCCAAATCAGTAATCTTTGGCTTCGACCAATCTGAAAGTGGAAGTGGCGTATTTCTCATTGCCTCATAATCTAGATGGAGAACGTTCATTTCCTCGTCCACCTAGTCTGGTACTGGAATAATTTCACTCCCTAATCGTTCTCAATGGAAGCCTCGAAAACATTCTTTTTCTGACTTCAGCTTCATTTGATGCACCAACCTAGTAATCTTCAATATTTGCCTTATGCTTGAACTCTTCTGATAGTATCCTTTTGATATTGTTGTGGAGTCCGGTGTAGACCTTTTTCACACATGCCCCATTGCAAATGGGGACCCTCACTGGTTTGCTCTTAGGGTTTTGCGTTGAGTAGCAATCTCATAGTCTCTGATATCTGGGAATTTCATGTCAAGGTCTGGAGTCATCATCCGAGCCAAGTTGGGAGTTTTAGCCCGAAACTGAACGTAAACGTCATGGAAGTGCTTAGAAGGCCTCGCAGACGAGGATCGCCTGTGCTTTCGCTCAATTCTGACACTTCCTATTTTTTAGGGATTCTGCTTTTTTGCTTTTTTGCTTTTTTTGTTTTTGGCATTTCTGGCCCAATCTGGAATTTACTATTTTTAGAAAGTTGCTTTTTGCTTTTTTCTATTTTTAGTAAGTTTCTATTTTTAGAAAGTACAGGGTGTCATTAGCATTTGAGTCAAAAGTTTCTATTTTTGGAACTAAAAAGCAAGCAAAATCAAAATCATGAAAAAAGCAGAAGAAAAAGCGCATGCAAAGGTAGAAAGGCGCATGCAAGATGAAGCGGAAAAAGCGCATGCAAAGTCAAAAAATCAACTGGATAAAATCGCGCCATCATGAGAAAATCACTGAAAAATCAACTAAAAAAGCAGGCAGTTCATGGTGAAATTCGCCTAAGTCTGGAAGAGGTACGCCCTTGAGAAGTTAAAAGTCCAGTTGAAACTTTAGAAAATCCAGTTCGAAAATCCAGTGATCAAAGGGAAAATCCAAGTAAAATTCATTTGAGGAAATTCGCATTCTTCAAGAAAATCCAGTTGGACGAAGTGAAAATTCCAGTTGGACAAAGTAAGAAATCGACTAAGGCATCAAAATTATTGAACTGGACTTCAGGAAATTGAGTGGAGTGAAAATTCCAGTTGGGAAGTGAAAAATCCAGTTGGAAGTCGAATTTTCTCAAGGTAGAATCGAATTTTTTCTAAGGCAAAGTCACTTTGAGAAGTTAAAATTCCAGTTGAAAAGTCAAGAAGTCCAGTTGAAGGTCGAATTTTGCTAAAGGCAAAAAAAATAAAGAAAAACTTAAGTTTTCTTTCACCAAGCCAAAAGGGACGCCTTGTTTGAAAAGTCAAAGATATGGATAAGATTGCTTTTTCGTTTTTAAAGCAAAATACAACCAATGAGAGAAAGAAATCGACCTAAAACAATTTGGGAAGGTTTTTATTATAAAAGACAATCTACTGAGCTCATTATTTTATTATTTACAAAGTCGACTTTCTTCACAGGCAGAGCTCTCCCAAGAAAAGACGTCTTTTTCAGCTGCAAGTGGATTTTTTTATTGAGTTCCAGAACACTGAATTGAATTTTTTCTCCTCCTTTCTGGATTTTCTTCAAACAACTGCAGGTTATCTTTGGCGATTTTGAGAAGGGAATTGGATTTTTTTTCATTAAAGATTGGAGAGAACTTCAGTATAAACCTTAAAAAATCAAAAAGATTATTTAAAAATTCCATGAATGCTCTTTGAAAATAATAAAGGCAAATCGATTTCATTTAAGAATTTATTCTTCATGCAGCCTTTAATCTAGTTCTGGATTTTTAATTAATTTTTTAAATTTCTCCAGCCAAGAAATCGCCTTTTTGCAAATTTATTAAAAAATTCTCTAACTTCGAGTTTCTTACAGGCGTAATGTCTTCTCCAAAGAATGTGGGAGGTGGAGTCAGAAAGGCTCAAGTCAAGGAAGTCCTGAAGGAATTTTATCCAGAATCCCAGTTGTCCTCGAAGTGGAGAAAAGTGACAGATACAAATTTTGAACAATTTAATGCGATTCAGCACAAGAGAAGGATGTTTGGCACAGGAAACGAAATGCCTACACCTATCGCCTCAAATATTGTTAAGTCTGGACTTCATCAAGCAGCAGGATTTCCGCCTGCAGTTCAATGCAGTGAGTTAATGGTTGAATGCGCCAGAAGGTACAATCCTCAAACAAGATCAATTAAAACGCCCAATGGAATCACCTTGGCCTATTTCACAGAGGATTCAGTCAGGGAGGTATTTGGTATTCCCCATCGCCGGAAAATGTTGAACAAGACTCAGCAAGAATCACAGGCCATGTTCGATCAAGCCAAGGAATCTTGTTTGGACATCATCAATTCCAACTGGATTAAAGAACCCAAAAGGCATCGTTCCAAGTTGCCAAAGAGACTAATTTGCACAGATTTTAAGATAGAATATAGTGATATGATTCACATGCTGAACAGAGTTATGGGAACTTCTCAGGGAGCCTTCTTTGAGGTGTGGATGTTTTCATACGTGGAGGAAATCGTATTGGGAATGGAGGCTATAAATTGGGCCAAGTTAATAAGTGATAACATCGATTTCCAGTTGAGAAACCTTGAAAAAACTAAAACCTTTTACATGAGTTCTTATGTGGTTTACATTCTGGCAAGATTCACTAAGTACAGAGGACTGATTTGTAAAGGCGAAGTGGGACTTCGGAAGGATCAACTCAAATCATATGAATGTTACCCGCAGCTCCAGCTACATTACAGGGACAATTTCAAGATAACAAATGATGCCTTCCTTATGTACATCACACGAGTTCTTCAAGGAACAGTACAGAGAAGGCTATCTAAAGAAGCTATGGCAATGCTTGACAAGTTCGGGTCTTGGTTTATCCAGTTTCCGACATTTACTTACATAAGAATTCATGGATTCTCTGATGCTCCGTACCGACTTCCTCGATACCCAACCGACAAAATTGTTATGCTTGAGGTAGCAAGGCAACTAGCATGCGTAGACTCCATTCAGGCGAAGAAGAACAAACAAAGAGTGGATTTTCCGGTTGCAATTGGAAAAATGCTAGAAGTCTGTCCTTCGTTACAGTCAGCTAAAACAGCAGGGGTAGAGTTGCAATTTTACAAATTCAGCACCTATAATCCAAGGTCCGATTATGACCCATACTTGAGAATACATGGGAAGAAGTTCCTTCATGTTATGCAGATCGAAGATTACTGGTCTAACCTGATGGACGAGTATGGAGTAAGGAAGAAGGCTTGGTCAAGAATTCCAGTTGAACTTGTGAAAAGGTGCGACTTGTTCCCTATACCTGACCAAGTGAAAGACGACGGGGACTACATCCATCCTCAATTTGAACAAGAAAAAGATAAGCCTATTTTATTGCCTAACTGGACACAACCCGAGTTGACCGATGTGAACACATTGATGAAGGACATTTTTGCTTACTCAAGGGAATGGGTCGATGGTCAGATCAGCAAGTTGAGGAAGGAAGGAGTTTCTCTTACTTACGCCACATTGAACAATAAGGATGGCCAGGAGGAAGCAATTGGCGAAAATCCGGATGAATCTCCATATCCCAGCAAGAGGAAGGTAGTAAGTGGAAACCTTCAACTAGAGGAAAAGGAGTCAGCTAATGAGGAATTGGAAAGTAAGAAGCAGAAGGTGACTGAAAATCCCTCATCTTCGAGGACCTTGTCAGTTGAAAATGTATCCATTGTTGATATCGAGCCAAGCTATGAGCAAGAATTTCAGTTTCAAGAGTTAGAACAGGTAGATTCTTTCCAAAATCAAGCCTCCACGGAGTGTTTGGAAGGAGATGATACTTTGATGATTGAAGGTGCAGGAGATACTGAGATCCTTGAGGATAGTAAAGAACTAGGAGATGAGGTAATTTCTGCTCTTAAAGGAATTAATGATGATGTTCAGTTAGAGGATGGAATGGAATTATCCACAATCCCGGATTGGCTAACTGAAAGTTTGAAGAAGAAGTCCAGACCACTGGATGAAGTTCAACCAGTTGAGAGCATACAGGACTTCCTAGAAAGAATTGGCAAGGCTAAAACGCCTAAAAAGCCTAAGAAGTATTCTCAGATTACCAGGAATGATACAGGATCCAGGATCTTACAGGTGGCAGTCCCGAAGATTGATAAGCCAAGAGATCAGATTGCTCCTATGGATTATGAAGTTACAACGTTGGACATTGGCCCAACGACAATAGATCAGGATTTCCATGAGTTGGCAGACACTTCCAAAGCCATCAGGGAGAAGTTTGATAAAACAGAAGAGAAGAAGGAAAGGTTGGAGTTAGAAAATCTAAGGCTGATAGAGTTCATTCAGCAGCTAACAGCCCCTTTGCGCCAGGAAAATGCAGCCTTTATTCCACCGTCATCTCTTACTCCGGAGTCCGTTGATGTCCTTGAGGCTATGAGGATTACGAGTCAAGCTACCAAGAGTTGGGTGACCAATATTTCAAAACAAATGGAGCAATTCTTGGAGAAGTGCGCCCAAACTTATGACAGATCTGCATTGCTGATAACTGAAGTTAGTCAAGTTGAGGACCATTGGGAAGATTTCCAGTATGTACAGGACAAAGTGATACCTCGTTTGAGGGTTCTAAAAGAAGTCTCCTTGCAAATTTTGATCCAGGAAGGTGTTGTCGAAGAGGGAGCCTCGTACGATTTCAGCAGGTGGTATTATTCCTTATTGGCCAAAAAGAAGACATATGATGGAATGAAGGAAGAATGTGCTGCTATACGGAACACGATTGAGAAAATTCAGTTCAAAATCCTCACTTCTCTTGAAGGATTGACAGGACAAGAACATCATGATACGAATGGCTTAGATTTAGAAGGATTGAAGAAAAGTGTGATGAGCATTTACTTCAAGGAAATGCAGATTATTACAGAGAATCAGCTTGATGATATGTCTTCCCTTTTGACCTTCATGGAGAACTTTCAGAAGCAGGAGGCTAGATGGGAAGGAACTTTTACTCGGTGCCTGGAGACCTTGGACGTGATTGGAGTGCAACTGGATTCTGTGCCGAATATCTCGATGGAGGAACTTGATTCTGTGTTAGCCAAATTTCTTCCATTTGCAGCTAGGGAGCGATCCAAAGGGAATTGCATTCTGGATTCCCACTTGCTCGAATGAAGTGCAAGGTGTCATCATTTGCCATGCTCCAAATGGCGTATTCTGCTTGTGCCACGTGTCTTTGAGTTTGTTATGCTTTTAGGGTTAGGGTTGGTCAAATTTGATCTTGGCCGTTGATTTCAAATTTAATCTGGGCCATTGCTTTGTAATTGGGGTGCCTATATAAACCCCATTCATTTCATTTATTCAGGGAGAGACTGATGAGATTGTTGCAATATTGTTGTTTAAATAATAAGCGGATTCAGAGTTGAGCATTTATTATTTCTATGAGCCCGCATGGTTTCATTGATTTCTTCAAAATAGAGTAAATTTGTTTTCAAGTATTTAGATGAATGAAAGATTGATAGTGTTGGAAAAGTGGAATTAGTTCATACCTTTTTCAATTGGATGATTTTCAATTTGATGTGTAAGGTTAGTCTGAACATTAAAACTGCTTAAATTGAATTCTATTATCTATATGCATTGGTCGAATTGATGGTGATATAGTGTAATAAGATATCTTTCGCAAACCCTTGAAGATTGCACCGTCTTTGTCTAGTTGTAGTGCCGTGCTTGGCGAAGCAAAGATTGGTTTAAATTCCATTATCCAGCATTTGTCTCCGAAGTTCATAGGTTTAGTTCTGCGTAAATCTAGTTCCTTTACCCCCATTCCCTTTTTATTTATTTTTATCCTAAACCGAAAATTCCAAAAAACATAAGAGCGTTCAACGTTACATCGATCCAACTCCCTACTTTGAGTGAGTTCATCATTTTAAGGTCCCTTTGTGAAACCAGCATATCACATCATCCATTGAGCTTGTCCATCCCCCAAACCGGAACATTGGAATTACCGTATGACCTTTCTGGCAATCTTAGCATAAGAGGTAATTTTTCAAGAGAGGATAAAGCCGCCCTTGGGCATTCTTTTCTTTATTCTAAGGTGTTTGGTGTGTCACAAAACACTCATCAACAGAACCTAGGAAAGAAACCGATTGTCATTCAAATGGAGATTGGGGGGAAGGGCCTAGCAAACACTATAGTCAACGAACGATCAAGAGTCAACATATTACCCGAAGATACATGGAAGTGCCTCAAAAAACGAACACTCTAGCCACCGACATTTTTGTTAGCTAGCGCCAACCGGCATGGTATCAAACCATTGGGAACATCGATGGCACAAAAGATGATAATCGAGACTCAATTGTTCCAATTGAACTTCATAGTCATTCCATTGCAAAAGGTGTGCAATGCATTACTCGAGAGGATGGTTAATTGTAGCCAAAGCAAACCATAACTGGAAATAAAATACACTCTCCATACAAAACAATAGAGGTTTATGGAACTAAACAACGAAGGAGTCCTTGACCTCGAGCATTGCTCGGAGGACAAAACAAGCTCGCTCAATAGACTTTTTCATCGTCAAATGGAGGATTATGAAGTGTTCCGACACGACTAGAATATGTTGCAGGTCATGGAGATTGAAGGAGAAGAAGATGGCAAAGCCACAAAAGTTGAACATTTCCTCCAGAGTACGACAAATAGAAGGAGGGCAGGGTGGATGACACGCCAACTCATAGTTTTGAATGAGACAAAGTGATAAAGTGTGAAGAACCGAGAATGAAGAACGTGAACTTATGAGAAGAGAATAGTCCACGAAAGATCCTAGTCGAAGACAAATAGAATCCAGTATTGAAGGCAGCAGCATTCAAGATCTTCATGGAATACAAGTGTGCCTGTGCATGGATGTACAAAGACTTGAAAGGAATACCCCCAAAATTACGTATACATAGAATCCCTTTGGTGCCGAAAGCACAACCCGTACAAAAGCATCCCTACCGAATGAACAAGAATTATGCTACAAAGGCACAAGAGGAAATAGAAAAGATGTTGGAAGCCAAGATAATCTTCAAGGTCGAAGTCAATGATTGAGTGTCTCCAATAGTCGTATCACCAAAAAAGGAATCTGAACAAATTTGGATGTGTGGATTTTAAAAGTTTGAATACAGTGACCATAAAAGACCCATTTCTGATCCCATTCACTGACTCAATATTAGAAGAGGTGGTTGGTCATAAAATTTATTCATTCATGGACGGATTCTCCAACTATAACCAAATACGCATAGCCAAGGAGGACAATTTGAAAACTACGTTTGTGGTCAAATACAGAGTGTAGGCATACAACTGGATGCCATTTAGTCCATGCAATGCTACAGCAACATTTCAAAGATTCAGTTTGCATATATTAGAAAAAATGTCAATGGGAAACTTTAAGTCATTCCTGGACGATTGGTCGATCTATTGTGACCAAGACACACATTTGAAAGTTGTACGGGAATATATGGAACGGTGCAACGTAGCATGATTGGCATTGAATCCAAAGAAGTGTCATTTCATGAGGCCTCAGGGCAAACTGCTCGGACACATAGTTTGCAAAGTCAGACTAAAGACTGACCCAAACAAAATACAGGTGATCATATAGATGGAAGCACCTCAAAACATCACCAAAGTAAAGTCATTCCTGGGTCATGTCAATTACTATAGAAGATTTATCAAAAACTTTTCCCGGATATCCTACTTGCTTGACATACTCACAAGGAAAGTTTAGCCATTCACATGGATAGAAGAACAGGAGAAGGCCTTTAATGAAATGAAGGTACGATTAATAAGTTTACCAATCCTTGCATACTCGGACTGGAGTAAGGAGTTCCACGTACACGTCGACGCATCAAATTATGCAATTGGAGCGACACGGGCACAAGTGGGACCCCAAGGATTGGATCGCCCATTGTTCTTCGCCAGCTAATCATTGTCAAAGGCAGAAAAGAACTACAGTATAACGAAAAGAAAAGCATTGGGAATGGTCTATGCCATGCATAAGTTCTTATATTACTTGTTGGCAACACCATTCAAATTCTACGTCGATCATCAAGCCCTTATGTATCTGGTGAACAAACCAATAATCTAAGGTCGGCTGACTAGATGGCTCTTACTACTGCAAGAACTTGCGCTCACTATTATTGTCCAGCCATGGAAAAGCCACATCATTGCCAACCAACTATCCAGAATCAAGTCAAGTGAACCACCCGAGGGAGTAAGTGAAGACTTCTAAAATGCCCACTTATTCCACATTGCAACACTACCTCCCTAGTACGCGAGCATCAAAGAGTACCTCTCCACTTCTATGTTCCCGAAAGAAATGTCACCGAGAGAAAGAAGGAAGCTAGTCTTGAAGAGTGAAACTTTTCAACTCTTCAACAAACCGTTATATCAAAATGTTGTCTAACCATGTTCTATGGCAATGTATCATGGAGGAAGAATTCCCAGGAGTACTTAAAGAAGCACACAAAGGGCTTCCAAACGGACATATGGGACCAAATGCTACAGCCCGTAAAATCTTGTTGGCAAGTCTATAGTGTCCGATGTTGCACACCAATGCTCAAGAATGGGTGGTGTGATGGGACACTTACCAGAGAGTGGTAAAAACACTAAAGAGAGACTACATATCGTTATTCCCATCAGAATCCCAAGAACCCTTTGAGAGATGGGGACTTGATTTCATCAAACCACTTAAAGTCAACCAACTATACCGGTGCAAATACATCGTCATTGCCACGGAGAACCTAACAAAATGGGCAAAAGCTCAAGTACTGCCAGAACACATTGCAATCAGTACAGCGAGATTCATATACAAGCAGATTGTCAAGAGGTACGACATCGCAATACAAATCAGCAGTGATAGTGGACGACACTTTGTGAAGCACGTCATTTATCTAATGATGACAAAGTTCCAAATTTTTCATGACCTATCAAGCTCGTACTATCCGAGAGTGAATGCAAAGGAAAAACCCACAAAAAACGTACTCGTCTCTGTCATGCACAAGTCATGCATCAACAAAGAAGCAGACTAGTAAGAGAAGTGGCCAACCATATTATGGGCATATCAAACGA
>VDFB02039764.1:0-25871 GCA_007258455.2 Sequoia sempervirens | reverse complement strand
CTTGCACAACAAAATATGGAAATAAAATTTTGAAAATGCACAGTCAAAAATCTGATGAGATGTTGCTTTTCCAAAGTATGATTTTCAAACACAGGTACAAATCGACTTCAAATGAATTCTTGAAAAAGACAATGACTACCCTCAAGCTGGCGATATCTTCTTGAATTTTTTCTAGTTTTTCCCAAGAAAATCATCTTTAGTTCTCCACAAACTGTTGCAAGTATAGCAAATTCGCAAGTAGAGAAAATTCACAAGAATAGAAAAACACTGGTGCAATAAATAGGTGAACTCACTTTTATTTATGTCGGCCACAATTTGATTTTGCATGTTAAATTGGTACGATGAAAAATCTTCATCAAAATTCGGCGAAAACCCTAGGATTCATCAAATTTAAATGAGCGTCGGTGACAAAATTAAAAAAATTACACATTAAATATCACAAGTACCCGACAATACATCAAATTATACATCTTTCGTCAAAAATTTTTGTTATATTTTGTAGTCAAATGAGTTAGTGAAATTCTTGTGTAACAAATGAGTAAAAGGATAACTTTTGTCTGCCAGTTGTACGATGAATCTTCTGATGGATTGGAATCTTCCGTGTAGAGATCTTAGTTGGCTAATGTTCTTAGGAGGTGGAATTTCCATGACTGCTTGAACTTTTGTTGGATCTACTTCGATGCCTTTAGCTGAGACTATGTATCCTAAGAGTTTTGTTGATGTTACTCTGAATACACACTTCTTTGGTAATAATCGCACATTGAACATTTCCAATCTGTTAAATATTTTATCCAAGATTTCTAGATTTACTTCCCTAGTTAATGATTTTTCTATCAGGTCATCCACATAGTCCTCCATGAATGTGTGCATCATGTCATGAAAAATTGTTGTCATTGCACATTGATAGGTGGCTCCAACATTCTTTAATCCAAAAGGCATGACATTCCAACAAAATGTACCCCATGGGCATGTGAAATTTGTTTTGTATTGATCTTCTAGTGCAATATTTATCTGATTATAGCCTGAAAAACCATCCATAAGTGATAGCATAGCGCGTCCTGCTATTAAATCCATGATGTCTATATTGAGCAAAGGAAAGTCATCCTTTGGACAAGCCTTGTTAAGATCCCTAAAATATGTGCATATTCTAATGTTGTTGTCTTGTTTGGAGACTGGTACAATGTTTGAAATCCATTCTGCATACTCAATTGGTCAGATGAACCCTACATCTAATACTTTTTTTAATTCTGCTTTCACTAGTAAGGCGATGTGTGGATGCATTTTTCTTAATTTCTACATTACTGGATTCACTCTAGGTGCTATGGATAAATGATGCGTTATTAGATCTAGATCTATTCCTGGCATGTCAGCATAGGACCAAGGAAAATTGATTTGTCTTTCTTTGAAGAATTTGGTGAAATTTGGCTTTTCTTGCTCTGTCATTGATGCTGCTAGGTGTAGGGTCTTTACTATTTCTGCAGTACTAATGTTTATGGATTGTGTAGGCTCAACCAATATTGAAGATCTTTCTTGATAATGCTTAGGAAGAGTGTCAAATCTCCCATCCTTCAATGCCTCATAGAGGTTTTCACCATTGGATACACTCTTTCTTTTTACTTTTTCATGATCTAATACTGCCATTGCATGGTTTTCACCATTAGATCAATTTTTTGTATTCTTCATTTTGTAGGTAAGAGATTTGGTACTCCCCTGGTTGGAAGTTTTGTTATGAAATTAATTAGTGGAACTTATTTCTATATTTTTAGAACAAAGGAAATTGACAATGGCATCATCATCTGAAAAGATAGGGATATCAAGCAACTCAGTTTGTTCCCAGTCAATGAGTTCGGGGTGTATCAAACGTAAGGAATCATCGGATTGGTCAAGGTCAAAGGCAGTGAGGGTCATGATGGAGATGTTTTCAAGGTGTTTGATAGCAATGTTAAGGTATATAATGTTACCCTCCTCTGAATGATCTATCTCGCTCGATGTCTGATCATCCTCACTAGAGTCATCAATATGTAGTGATCCAAATTTAAATGGTCTAGATCATGAACTTTGTCCCTCCATACATATGGGTGCATACCTCTTTATCACATCAATTTCTTTGTCTTCACAAGATTCTTCAAATAGTGAATCTTGTTCATATTCATTTGAGTCTATCTCAGAACTAGCTTACAATTGGAGGATTCGCTCACAAATCTTTTGAGTGACTTCTTTTGTCTCTTCTCTGTATCCTAATCCTATTTTATCTTTTGCATTGATTGTGATCAGATGAATTGGTTCTACAATACCTTATTTACATTTGCTAATAGGACCCTTTCCTTCATATCCCATCATTTCTAAGATTGTGAACCCTTTACCATATTGCTCTATTGGTACATTGGAAGTTGTTGCTTGGGACAATTCTTCATCTTTGTAAAGCCAATTTAGAATGTCTATCCTCAGATTCATCAACTAGAGTGCTTGCTTTTACAAATTTACCATCAAAGGGCATGATAGGTTGTGAAGATTGTTTTCTAGATGTTGATGGTTGTCCATATGATTTTGGAGAAGGTAGTAGCTATGAGAGACATAAGGACTGCTCAAAAGAATACTCACCCATGCCTTTATCTTTCAACTAAATATTTTTCTCAAGCCGTTTTGATAAAGAATTTAGTTGACCTTCATTACTTGAGGAAATAAAATCACTGATGCCTTTATCTTTCGATTGAGCCTTTTTCTCAAACTGATTTGACAAAGAATTGAGTTGGCCTTCATTACTTGAGGAAATAGAAGTGAGAGCTTCCCTGTTGTGTGGTACAAAAACATCTTGGAATGTCTTGAGAGTGTTGCAGTATTGAGGATTATTAAAATCTACTAAAATTGTGATCTCTTGCCCATTGTAAGGGAATTTCAAACATTGATGATATGTTGATGGCACTGCTTGCATTTCATGGATCCAAGGTCGACCCAAGAGTATGTTGTATGTCAAATCCTTGTATAAAACTTGGCAGATTATATCCTTTTGAATTGTTCCCACTTGAATTGGCAATACTATTAGGCCTTGAGAGGATCTTTCCTCATCATCATAAGCTTTTATGGTGATCTTTCTTCTGGCATCTATTGCATTTTCTGAAAATCCCAATGCACAAATAAGCTTTAAAGTGCATATATTTAGACCAGCTCCTCCATCTATTAAAATGTGTTTGACCCAATGTTTATGGCTTATAACCTCAATATGGAGTCAAGCGTTGTGTGGATGAGTGAGAGATGCATCATCATTTTCAGAGAATGATAAACAATGGGGTATAGTCAAATGTCCTACCATGGCTTGGAATTGAAAAAGTTCCAAATTAGTTGTTACTATGGTGTACACTAAAGCTTTTTCCAAAATATCCTTATGGGCTGGTGAAATTTTGAGAAGTTCTAGTATGGATATCTGTACTAAAATCTTTTGCAATTGGTCTATGATATTGTATTGATTTGAAGGGGCAACAGGTGTTTTAGATGTACTTCCTTTCAATACAAACTTGGACTGCACTCTTGTGGTCACATTTACTGACAATTCGTCTTGTTTATTGTTGATTTTGATGACATTGATTTGATTATCAACTGCAAAAATGTCTTGTTTGTCATTGATCTTCATGTCATTGATTTGATTATTAGTTGTAGCAATGTCTTGTTTATCTTTGGTTTTAATGTCATTGATTTGATTGCCAACTACAACAATGTGATGGATGGTAGTATCATAGACATAGTTCACATTTTTCCCTTTGTTTGTTGAAGATGATTCTCCTTTTCATAGTTGTGTAGAGGATTTTTAAATGCTCCATGATCAACATTCTTTTGAGGTCCTTCTATCGATATTTCACATCTATCTATCAAGTCTTGCACCAAATATCATTTGTTTTATGACCTTTGTTTCTATGAAAATCACAGTAATATGCATCGTTCCACCATGATGGTTTGACTCTTGGTTCAAAATCTCTTGCCTCCAGTAATGTTATGATTTTGTTTGCAAGAAGTTCTTTTAATGTTGATTAAAGTGACTGCCCCAAAGGTGTAAATTTTTTGCATTGTGGTGGTGGAGCTGGTTTAGATTCACTGCTGTTTTGATTATTTTTGGCTGTAAAACCTAATAAATTGAAGACTAGTTTTATGTTATGTGTTTTAGTTGTGCCATCATTACCAACATTCTTATTTATTGTCCAGAATTTAGATTTTTCATTGCTGTTATAATGATTGGAAGAGTTAGCAAAATTTGGTCCTTCATTGTAGATTTTTAATACTCCTCTTTTAACCAAAGCTTATTCAATCTTAAGTCCATTTTCAATCATCTTTTCAAAGTTGGGTGGACATTGCAATTGGATTCTATAAATCATCTCACTATTGAGATTTCCAATAAAGATTTCCATCTTTTATTTCTTAGGTATAGGACGGGCATATCTAGCAAATAATCTTCTCCATCTTTGTAGGAATGTAAGAAATGATTCACCATTTTTCTACTTTGTGTTGCAAAGATCCTTCATGGTTATTTCATGTTCAATGTTGTATGAATATTGGGAGATAAATTTATTTACCAACTCTTCAAATGATCTAATACCTAGTGGGAGTTTTGAAAACCATTCCATGCATTCACCACCCAAACTTCTTTGAAATAATCTCATTAAATAAGTCTCTTCATGTGCAAATTTCAAGCTTATGGTGCAAAATTCTCTTACATGATCTTGAGGATTAGTTTTTCCATTGTATTTGTCATATTTTGGAAGATCGCAGTTTGGTGGAAATGGTATCATGTTCACACTTCTGTCAAAGGGATAAGGGTAGATGTCTTGCAATAAATATCTTTTGGTTGTTCCTCTTTGCATATCTTGGATTTGTTGTTGAAGATTTTGCATTTGTTGAGTTAAAACATTCATTGGATTTGTGATTTGTGAGTCAGATTCTATTTTCTTGGGAGCTCCTTTCAATTGGTTGACATCAAAATCCTTGGGTAGTTTCACACCTTGATTTTCCAGCATCAAAAAATATTTCTCTCCATCTTTTTCTAGAATTTTCTCGATGAACTTGTGAAATTTAGGGTCTTGTTGAGCTTTTTGAATGTCCTCATCAGTTATCTCATCTGTTTTAGGTTGGTGAAATTTATGAAAGGGATTTTCTTCTCCTTCTACCATGATGGTTTGGGTTTCAATTTCTTTTTCTTTGAGTTTTTGTTTTTGAGATCTTGTTAAAACGGGCATGCAAGTGTTAGAGTTTTGCTATACTTTGATCTTTGTTTTGGGAGTGCCAATGAAATACCTAAGTCAAATAGGATGATGGATCCAATTGATTAGACTAAGGTATAAATCTGATGTAAAGTGTTTGTTTCATAATAAAGGATGATAGATCCTAATGGTGAAATTTAGCTAATAATCAAAGATGAGATTTGATGATTAGGAACTTTAAGATGTTTGATCCAAGTTTAGTTAAAGGAATTTCACTTGCAAAAGCTAGTTTCTTTAAGTTTAAACCAGTGTTTGAATGAGGAACGATCTCTACTTTGGAAAGGGACCCTAAATATGGTTCAAGTTATCTAACAAACATTGAATTTAGCTCTTTTTTTTAGTATCAGGTGAATGTGCTAGAATAGGGGGAAGATGCACTAAAAGATGGGATAAATGCACCAGAATAGAGCTTGGATGTGCTAGACTATTACTTAAATGCGATAGAACAAAAAGAAGATGCATTGAAAGATAGGGTAAATGTGCCAGAACATGGCCTATATGCCCTGAAAGGTGTGATTAATGCACTGGAACAGAAAGCTTATATGCTAAACTGGAAATGTCACCATTTTTGAAAGTTTGTCTAGTTTTTTTATTTTTTGAATCAGTGAATTGAGTGTTTTTAATGGACAATCTTCTGAAAAGTGATTTCAAACACAGAAGCAAGTAGTAAAATAGTTGTTTCATCCTATGATCTAAACATCAAGTGTATGTTCTAGGATCTAGTCCGATCCCTTTGATTTCCACTGGTATTGAACAATAGCAAATAGATCAGTCAGACTCTTCTAATGTCAAGGGTCATTAATAACATCACAACCCACATCTTAGAACTATGTCAACTCACAAAATTGTGTCACCCCCTAGAGGGTGCCCATGTTTTTTCCTTTTCTGAGTCTTAACCAAAGTCAAATCCTCCACTTTTGGCTAGTAACCCCTATTAATTATATGGTGAGTATCTTGGGGGAAGATTCTTCCCTCCCCTTGCACTATGAATATTATAATGTTCAGGAATTGACTCAGCTGGCTACTACACTTAAACTTCTTAGTAAGGGTTTCCATTTAGTGCGAAAAATGATACTCCCTCGGGAGGTCTCCCAACCTTTAGAACAAAGGCTTTGGGGATGGATATCAATGCACTCTACTATTGAATGTGGCTTTCATCACATTCATGTTTGATTATAGTGGGTTAGAATGCTTGGCTTTAGTTGTTCCCATTTAGGTCGTTCTCGTAGGGTGAGCACTTTTTCCCATTACGATAGGCCTTCTAAAGGTACTATTGCAATAAAATGAAAGAGTGATTCTGGCATTTTGGTCACCTAGTAAAGGGGAGAGCATACTTTACAAACATAGTATACATGGTGTTCATTAACCTTGTAATTAAACTAGATGCCTAATTTAATCAAATGAAAATAACTCTAACCCCTGAAAACATCATTAGTAGTCTCAGATATGTCTGTGACAGTGTATAAAACACCTACAAAATGAAAAGATATAGATCAGTCTCCAAAATTTTAAGTTTCTACAAATAAAGGTGTATGCGTTAAAATAGAGAGCATATGCGCAAATAGATTTAGTATATGTGCTAAAATACTCAATATATGTGCTATTTTGGAAAGTAGAAAAGGAAAATCAAAATTTGTATAAGCGCCAAAAGAACAGGTTGATGCACTAGAAGAGCAGCTATATGCACTATAATAGGTCTTGGATGTGTTAAAATTCTCCACCTATGCGTTGAAAAAGGCTTCGGGTGCACTACATTGAAAATCAAGACAGGACCTGTTCATTAAAACTTTCTAGAAAATGTTAAAAAAGGGGCCAACCCCCACAGTGGGCGCCAATTTATGTGTGTTATATAAAATGTATCATGAATAAGCAAGAAAAACTTATACAACACACTAATGAAACATTATATCAAGGAATTCAAATGATAATCAAATCAAAACAACAAACTCCCCAATGGCATCTCATTGTCCTCTATCTCCAAGGATTCTTTAAGTCATTTTGCTCTCAGATTGTTTGTGCACACGACTTTCCAAATGACAACCTGAAGAATAAGAGATGCTAGAAATGCAAGAGATATCTCATACACTACATGATTGCTAAATTAGTTGTAGATGATTATGCAAAGATAATGATGCTAATATGATATTGCTAATGGAAATAATATGATAAAACTATTGTAATTAAGATGTTGCTAATGGTAATACCATGATAAAACTACTTGATATTAAAATGCAAATACTAGAATGACAATGCTAAGATGCTAATACTAATATGACAATGCTCTCTAAAATTCTACAAAGTGTAATTATGCATAGCTATCTATATTTTTGTTGTAAATGAGGGTCTATTTATAGATTTTCCAAGGCATGAGCCTAGGTGGTAGGAATCAATGGTCTAGGTTCAATTTGGAGAATGGACGATTGAAGATGAAAAGGTTAGAGAGAAAAGGGGAGTGTGTTCCCTTTAGAAGAACAAAATGCCAAGTGTGAAGAGGAATCAAATGGCGATGAAGGCCAAGTGTCCCAAATTTGTTAGAGTTTGTTGAGGATAAATGCCAAATTAAATATTAGAAATATTTAATTTCTTAGGACACATGATGAGGTGGAAGGTGGAAAGAAGTTAGTAGAAATGTGCTTAAATTTGAATTTAAAATTCAAATTTAATGAGAGGAGATTAATTAAATAAAACAAACTAATTGAATTTGTTCATTTAATTAAGATGTGAAGAAAATGATTTAAGATAAGAAGAATTAGAGAAAATGAACTATATAAATAAATTTTTTGATTTATTTATAAGTAGAAGAATTAAAGATCATTAATTAAATAACTTGTCTTTAGTTAATTCCTTCAGACCAAATTTGAGTGTATACAATACCTGCAAGGCTTGAGTAAGCCAAAGAGAGCGAGAGAGAGGGATGTGAGAACCAAAAGAATTATAAAGACTATTATGAGAGTTTGAGACTATTGTAGCAAGTTGTAGAGAGTTGTACAATTTTGAGAGAAAGAAAGAAAGATTTCTTGAGAGAGAAAGAAAAGAGAGAAAGAGCAAGAGAAAAATATCAAGAGAGATTAAGAGAGCAAGAGAGAGGAATTGAAATGAAAATATAGGTTTAAAAGAGAGAAGAGGAGGGAAAAAGAGATCCTTGATCTGTTACAAGGTATCCCGAGTAGTTTCCACTAACCAGGGTAGGTGAAAAGTGGAAAAAGACTCAAGAATTACCATTCGAATGTTGAAATGTCACAGGATGATAGTGTGGCACATGGATTTCCATGCAGTGCATTAGTGTCAAGACAAATTATAACTAAAAAATAGTGGGAAATGAGGAAAAGATAAGGCTAATGCAAAATTGGCACAAGAAGGTGGCTATTGAAAAGGGGTCTTGAGCATCTTGAGGGAAAAAAGGCTGATTCAAGGGCTAATATGAGCCTACACAAATACTAAGGGGGTGGACACTAAAGTGGATACAATAGGTGTAGGTGAAATTGCAAGGGTATGCAATTTTCAACACTACAGTCTCAATCCATGATAGAAAGTTATTTGTAGCACTATCAAAGAAATATGGTAGAACAATAATTTCTCTATTAAATAATATTAAAACATGAACCTAATGGAATTTTGAAAGATGGTGGTCTTGAATAGATAGAATAAAGATCACAAATATACTATGAATTAATTGAGAGGCTATTGTATATGCCATTTCCCTCTAAAAGAATCAATAGATTAATGGTCTCCTATGCCTTTTAGATAGATTAATAATAAATGTTCCTTGTATCGAAATAGGCTCCCTCATGGTGAGAATAATATAGAGTCAAAATCCTTTCCAAGTTGATCAACCAGTAGGAACTCCTAACAAAATACAATTCCTTCTAGAAAATTTTCGGGAATTATTCCCTTCTAGAGCCTTGATGATCTATTTAGAACAAAAAAAATTCCTTAAGAATAGATTAGAAGTAATTATAAACCACTAACATAATGATGGAGATAACAAAAATACTAAGAAACATTATGTCATCCTTTATTCCCATTAGTAAAGGTTCAAAGAAAGTCCCTAGGGAATTTCTCAATTTTGAAATTAGAGGCCTTAGAAGGAACCCACAAAGATGAGTAATAAATATGATTAGCAATCAAAATTTAGAGCACTCCTATATTTTTTTAAACAAAGAAAGAGGCTTAATGATCTAATAGCTTGATTTTTTTGAATTATAGTAATAAAAAATTGTCCCAAGATAGTAGGTAAAGCATGAAAAGCAACAAATCCCAAAACTAAAAAATTTCCATGATTAATCTATTTCTAATTGAAAGAGTTTAACCAATTAGGTTAGGCAGAATGAACTACGTATAGCATTGGGTCTTTTACTATTGAATACACAAACCAAAGACTTAGTATAATTTATCAAGGAAAAGAAGAGCCTATTTGAAATTATTCTCATCTTAAAGAAGAGTGAGAAATGAATTATCAAGAAAATGACCATTGATAAACTAGTTAGATGAATTGGGCAAGACATTACCCTTAAAAAGTTTCTAGGAGATCGTATCAGCTACAAGATAGTCAAATCCTTCAACAACAAGCACATAAAGTGCAAAAGCTAAAGGGAAGCATTGTAAAATAAATTAAAAAATCAAAAGTCTTATATTATTGTCCATAATGGTGATTCAAATTGACGCATTTGTGGAAACCATCTAAACAAAATAAATAAAATAAGCTCCAAAGCCAAGTACCTAAAACATGGAAAGAATGAAGGGTCATTTAATGCAATTGTAAGCCATAAAAAAAAATTATTTTGATAAACATTCTATGTTGTTGAGAATTTCATTCCCATTATTGAGTATGTAGTACAACTTGATATAAAAATAACTTTGGGGTGGAGGCCTAGCTCGATTGGGTAAAGCATCTTATTGCATGAAAGAGGTCATGAGGTCTAGTCTCTGCCCATCCCCATGGTACCAGAGGGCATGTTGCACCAGCGTCACTGGTCACGTGAATTTTTTTACCAATCCCATTACAATTTATAGGGGAGGCTACTTGATTCCTATAGTCTAAAAAAAACTTGATAAAACAACTTTCCCATAATGGATTAGCTAGAGGAGTGGCCTTAGCTTAAGAGAAAGAGATTTGACAATGATCTTGCGAGATACATTTAACAAGGTGATAGGACACCAATTTTATATTTCTTTTAGGTGGCTAGATTTAGCTATGAATTTATTATTTCCTTTACATTGATTATGCTTTCTAAATAATTCTCATGGAAATATTCAAAGTAAAATTTGTGAATGTATTCATGCACAATATCCCAACTTTTTTATAGAACTCACATGAGAACCCACCTAAGATAGGGGATTTATCATTGGGCATAGGGAAGAAAACCTCACACAAATCTTCCTTAGTGAGAAGATAATCACAAATAATGCATTGATATGTGGAAACTTGATAAGGAACCACATTCAAGAATTACTATAGATAATTATTTTTAGCTATAGTATAATCTTGAGCAACAAAACCTTGCTTGGAATGCTAGATAAAGGCTTGAATAATGTATAATATTTCTAAATATATACTATCCCTCCTTAATTTTCTTGATGGCTTGATATGTATAAAGAGATCATAAAACCTATAAAGACTCCTTTGAGGCCTTGTATTCAATTAAGTGAATGAATTTGAGCTTTGGTTTTAGAACCATGAGTAAAGTGTGTATTTGCAACATACTTCTATTGGTCAATTTTACCCATGCAAATCTAAGCTTCTAAATTGAAAGGCTACATATCCTAAGTAATGGTCACTTAATAGAGATCTAAGGTGGTTTTCTTGCTTGAGCAATGAAAAAACTATGCAATTTAGAACCCATTTATGTAGAGGATGTGGGATGTATTATTGATAACATCATTCCACCAAGTTATCCATCATATCTCATGAATGGGGCATGTATCCAAATTACAAACACATTAAATGTGAGTTGACATAGCCTTTTGAGTGAGAAAGGATGTGTTTAAAAAATCCATCTTCATGGCCTTGGATTTGGCAAGTTGCCACTCAATACATAACATATTGGAGATTAGTCTAAAAACCTAACAAAAGCTCCATAGAAAAATAATAATAGCTAAGGAAAGAAAAAAAAATGGTTTAGCTAACAACATGGCTCTATCAAGAAACTTAAGGAACCTATTTTTCCTACTCTAAAATTACTCCATGTCTACCCTGTTGTATGATTTTAGTCACATCTAATATTTGGATTAAAAATCCCTAATTTATTTGTCTTATATTACTACATATCTCTTTCAATAGTTATCAAATGCATATGAAATGACCCACATTTATCATAGGCCATCTCAATCATGCTAAAATCATCACACATAACCTAAGTGGTGGTAGGAATTACATTTGTAATCTATTTATAGAGGGAAAATCTCTAAGAAACATCATTTGGTATAAACATTAATAAATCAAAATGATTGATTATTAATTTTGTAAAAATCCCGCAATACTCAATTGGTGAGTTCCCATCCCTAGTTAACTAAGTGTTAATTCCACATGGAAGAGAGAAATGTAACAACACCACTATGAATTTATTTATGGTTGCTACACAAAAAATGAATTGAAATGTACTATTCCCCATTCCCAATTCATTTATGATTTTATGATGTTTCAATTCTATTATAAAATTGGAAGTGCTCTATCAACTTATGTTAGATGGGTGTCATTTTAATATATTTATATATAATGTGAGATTATATTACCATTATTAATTGATTTAAGGGGGCTATATGATTATATTTTTTAACAATGCTACTAAGGTATGTGTAGAAGATTATGATGTGCAACAAGAACATGCATTAGGAAAGAAGAACTAGGTCTTTGCATTGAAGTGTCCTAAAATAATCCAAGCATGTGAAAAAAGGTTAATTAATTTAATTTAAAAATAAATAAATAATTAGTGTAATGCATTATATTACATTATTTATTTATTGTGGAAAATGAAAAACTATCTTTTAAAATTGTTTTCTTTAAATATAAGAACATCTTTTAGTATTTTCTCTTTTTTTATAAGAATATAATATAATATTACATTATATTTTGATTCTTAAGTTTTGATAAGGGAAATGGCTCATCCATGGAGGTCTAATGGTAATATTCCTAATAGGGACCAGCCTTTGCATGATAGGGATCAACATCACTTTCAAAGCTATGATAGCAGGATTCTGTATCAATAAGGGCCCAAGAACAAGCCTCAATGGCATGCATGACAAAATAAGGGTGTTGTCAAATATAGGTTTTCAAAACCTAATTGGAAACCCTTTCAGACATCTAGATGCTTGGTGTGTGGAAAACAACCCATTTTTGACATATATGAAGATGACAAAGGCTTTTTGAGAGAATCGGAAGAAAAAAGGGTTGTTAAAAAGCTAGATCAAAACTCTTCTTTTCTAAATAGTTTTTATGAATAAACAGAGGCTGATCTCAAATCTCAAGCAAAGGGAAATCACATAACACCTTATGGCGCTTCCTTCAATCCAAAGTCTCCTGTGGTTTCTAGGAATATATCAAAGTAGTATAAGGAAATAGGGAAAAAGAGCTCTCTTGAAGGGAAAAATAAGGCAGAGGCTAATCAAAATGCCAATAAGGGCGAGGGGAAAAAGGATAAGCAAAATCTAACCTTGTCTGTGGTTGATAATCGACAACCAACAAATGTTCAGAATCAATCAGATCTTCCTAGTGCTATGGGGCATGATAATGTGCATAAATTTCATCACAAGAGCATAGATAAGGCATCTAGTAAGAAAACTGTAAAAAAGAACAAGCGCAAAAGGGCCCAAAATGGAAAAACCAATGTTTAGAAGAAAAGGGTTCTACAGTGGAGGAAAAAGAGGTGGCAAAGGATCACTAGGAAAATAAAGAGGTGTTGGAAAAAGATCAACAGGAAAATAAAGAGGTGCAAAATATGGATCCCTTATGTGATTCTTTCAAGCAAACACTTGGTAAATTTGTGGAAATCTCATTCCCTAATCATTTTTTGGAACCTCAGATTCAAGATCTACGCCAAAAATCCTTAATAGGTAAGTTTTGGTAGTTAACATTGGATTTAAATGCTCTGCAAGATTTATTTTTTAATGAATGGGAGGGGATTTCTCAAGTTTTCTACCTAGATAAACCTAGGGGAATTTTTGTACTATTATTTTTAGATAAAGCATTTAGAGGTGTTGTATTTCAGGTAAAATCTTGTGTTTTTCAAGGATTTGGTTTGTATCTATAGCCATGGACCCCAAATTTTAAACCCCAAGATTTGGTAATTAAGTTTCTTCCTGCATGGATACAAATGAAAGATTTGGCATTGGAGTATAGAGAATTGAAATTAATAGAAATAATGGCCAATCAAATTGGTATCTTTCTTTGTCATGATAAGGTCTTCTTTAAATATCCTACTAAACCTATTAGATTTTGTGCATTATTGGATGTAACTAAACCCATTCCTGCTCAGATTCATTTGGTATCAAAGTTTGGCAAATGGGTTCAAGATATAATCATAGAAAATGCAAAAAATGTTTGTTTTAATTGTCATGAATTGGGACATACTTTGATCAATTGCTCAGTCTTCAAAGAAGACTCTATGAGGCACTTAGGAACTTGTGATTCAAGGCAGTAGTTAGTGCCCTTCAAACCCTTAATAGTGAAGAAGGATGATAAGAATTGCTTTTCTAAGGCTACAATACTCAAGGATTCAAGGGATGTTACGATGGTGCTAAGGAATCGATATGTGTCAAGGATGAAAGTAGCTGAAGTACCTTTATTCAAAAAATTCCTCTTTCATAAGCTTCTTTCTAGGTCTTTGCATCTATCTAGCCCATCTATTTTTGCATGGTCTTTAAGCAAATAGAGGAAATAATTAAACAACTAATGTTTAAAGATCAGAGGCTAGCAGGGAATAAACCAGTACATTTGTTGGCACATTCTTCAGTAGAGAAGGAGAAAAATAATTGTTTCGATTTGGGATCAAATGCTTAATCATAAGTATCAGTTGTCAGTAGGGAGTTAGAAGATTTTGTGGATAATGTGTTAGTCTCAATTGGCTCAGAGCTTATAGAAGAGATTGCAGATGAAGTTATGAATGAAGAAATGAGTATTGTGCAGACCAACTCGATGGAGTTTGATTCAATAGAATCCTTGGAAGGAAGTATGAAAGTTGCGCCAGAAGGGGTTGCGAGTGTTGAAGATTTTTTGAATGTTCCTTTGAAGGCAAATGGAATTTTTTCTTCTGAAGAGATAGCTAGGGATGCTAAGCCTTCTGTGGGTTTTGATTATTCACAGAGCTTATCAATTTCACAAACTCCCTCTATTCAATTAACTCTTTTGAAAACTCCATGTAAAAGGGGCCGCAAGTCTTATGCCACAAAAATGCAAGAAGTGATAGAAGCTGGTCTACAAGCTACGTTGGATTCTAAATTGGTTGTATCAAGGAATAAAGGACCGAGGATAGCTTGCTGCTCTCCTCGATCTCAATGAGGATCTTTTCATGGAATGCTATGGGTATTAATGCCCCTAGCAAGAAAGCTCAAATCAAGCAACAAATTGATGCTTGTAGAGAAAATGTGATTTTACTCCAAGAAACTAAAAATTTTGAAAAGGTATTCGAGTCTTCAGTTGGGAAATGGAAACAATGGAAATCCATTCATTCTCTAGCACAAGGAGCTCCGGGAGGTATTATTACATTGTGGGATCCTAAAACAATTTCCTTACAACTAATAATTAATGAGAAACACTAGTAGCTTGTGAAAGTTTCACACTTTGATCTACATTTTCATCTTATAAATGTTTATGCTCCTACTGCAACTTTGGAGAAGAGGAAGCTTTGGGAAAGCTTGTAAAATGTTTTGGACAATATCATAAATGAGAAGGTCATTATAGCTGGTGATTTTAATGCTATAGCATCCTTACGAGAGAAAAAAGGAGGTATCTATCCCCCACCAAGAGTGATGGAGGATTTTTCAAGCTTCATAAATGATAATTCCCTAATTGGTATTGTACCAAAAAATGGGTTGTTTACATGGACTAATAGAAGAAAAGATTTCTTGCAAATTGCATAAAGATTGGATAGATTCTTAGCTTCATCTAATTGGTTTTTGGGGAAAAAAATATTCATCTCACAAATATTACCTACTGCGGCCTCAGATCACTATGTTGTTTCTCTAGATATAGAAGTAAACAGTACTGCATCCAAGCCTAAATCTTCCTTCAAGTTCCTTAAGATGTGGTTTAGACACCCACATTTTTTGCAATTGTTACAACAATGGTGGGTCTCTGCTCCTTTTATTAAGGGATCTAGAATGCTTCAATTATGGAATAAGCTAAAGTTTGTGAAAACATAGATCAAATATTCAAACTATCATGTATTTAAAAATATTTTCCATTAGAAGGAGTTGGTCTTCAAGCAACTATCTGAAATAAATGAAAGAATTATAGCACAAGGGTTGGATGCATATACATATGAGCAGCAAAAGAACTTGTAGTTGGAATGGGCTGAGCTAGTAGCAAGAGAAGAGATTTATTGGCGTGAAAAATCAAGAGAGTTATGGCTGAAAGAAGGGGATACAAATACAATTTTTTTTCATACTTCATTGTAGCTTAAAAGGGCATCATCAACAATATTCTCAATTCGTCATTAAAAAAAAAATGAGTTACTAACATCAGAAGTGTACATTCAAAATGATGGAGTTATATTTTTCTCACAATTATTAAGTAGTCTGAGAAATGATGTAAGGTCCTCTGAAGACAAGGAAGATGAATTATTAGGGTGTATTCCAAAATTGATTTCTGAGGAAGATAAAAATTGCTTAATGAAGCCATTCACTTTGGATGAAGTAAAGAAAGTGGTATTCTCTTTAGCTCCAGATAAGTCTCTAGGCCCTGATGGGTACACGACACTCTTTTTTCAAAAGTGTTGGGAGTTTGTAGGTGTTGATGTTTTGTTGGCATTGGAAGAATCAAGGAGATCAGGTATAATGTTAAATAAATTCAATACTACACATATTGCCATTATTGCAAAGGTGCAGTCCCTGAATTTTTTTTTGGATTTTAGGCCAATTTCTTTATGCAATACGATATATAAAATATTTACAAAAGCAATTTATTTTAGAATTCATCTTCTCATTTCAAGGGTGATTTCACTAGAACAATGCAGTTTTGTGCCTAGAGAAACCTTAGAAGGTGCACATTAGTTGCACATGAAGTATTACATTCGATTAAGTCTAGTAACATTCCTTCTTTTATCATTAAACTTGATATGATGAAGGCGTATGACAAAGTTAATTGGGATTTCTTAATTCAAGTTTTGCAGAGGTTCGGTTTCAGTAATAAATGGTGTAAATGGATTAGATATTGCTTCGATGGGGCTAAATTTTCAGTGTTAGTAAATGGATCACTAGCCGATTTTTTTGGTGCCACTCAAGGGGTTAGACAAGGTGATCCATTATCCCCTTGTCTATTTATTTTAATGGCAGAGGCTTTGAGCAAGTCCATCTAGAAGTATCATAATCAAGGGCTTTGGAAGGGGATAAAGATTCCAAATACTCATATTGTTGCAACACATTCATTATTTGCATATGACACTCTATTATATGGTAAACCAACTCTTCAAGAAGCTAAGCAAGTAAAGTCAATTCTTGAAAATTATTCTTTGTTTTCAGGTCAAAAAGTAAATGCAGATAAATCCAAAATTTTCATTTTTAACACAAGCTCCTCAGTTTCAAAATGAATAATTGATACATTGGAATTTCAATTGGTAGAATTGCCTAGTTCTTACCTAGGTATTCCTTTTTTATGGGACAAGATAAAATCAAGTACTGCAAAAAAATCATTGATCGGCTAAAGTCGAGAATTATTTCATGGAAAGCTAGATGGTTGTCATTGTTGGGTCGTATTATGTTGATCAAGATGGTATTAGCTTCAATCCCAAATTATTTCCTTGCTATCTTGAAAGCACCTAAATGCATAATTAAAAGTATTGAAAATTTTATCAAAAGCTTCTTATGGAAGGGTAATATTGATGAAAAAAGGAAAGTTCCTCTAATCTCTTTGGATAATATGTGTATGAATAAATATACTGGTGGGGCTAGGTTGCATAATCTATCTGTAAGAAATCTAGCATTGGGTGTAAAATTGTCATGGCGGATGTATAAGAGGCCTGAACTGAAATGGTGTTCTGTAATGCAACATATATATTTAGATAATAGTAATCCTCAAAGGGTGTTTACAATTGAAAATCCTCCATGTGGCTCAGTCATGTGGAATTTTATAATTTTGTGTTGTGAGGTTATCCTTCCTTATTTGTCATGGGAGGTTAATGATGGGGAGTAGGTTCACTTTTGGAAGGATTTGTGGAATGGTTTTCCACTGCTTAATTTTGTGCTAGAATTACAACCTTTGGTTCAAGTCTTTTCGGAAGAATGGGGTATCAAATTAAAAGACTATGTTGTTGCAGTTGAACTTCACACAAGAAAAGTTATATGGGAGGCTTTTTCTGCATTAAATATTTCTCCTCATCAAGAGTCAATTCTAAAGAGGGAATTAGACAAAAGGGAAGTTTTCTTCTTAGGGAAAGTAGATAGATTAATTTGGGCTCATGCGAAAGATGGAAGCTATTCAGTAAGGGAGGGGTACAAGTCAATCATAGTAAGTTTATCCTAGTCCCAATCTCATAGAGCCTTTTCATTCTATTGGAACTCGATGGCTCTTCCTAAGGCAAGAAGTTTTGCTTGGCTTGCTCTTAAGCAACAAATTTTGACTAGTGACAAGTTACACAAATTGGGCATTGTGGATCCTTTTAATTTTTTTTTATGTCAAGAAGCTGTTGAAAATGCAGATCATCTTTTTATTAGCTACAAAGTAGCTCAAGAGTGTTGGAATTTTATAAGAGAAAAAATGAATATTCAATTCCCATTACCTAATTCTTTATGGGATCTTTTCTCCAGTTGGCCTGTTTTATATAAAACTTCCTTATATGCTTACATTTGGAAAGTAATACCTTCAATAGTCATATGGTGCATTTGGTGGGAGTGGAATCGAAGGATTTTTCAAAAGCAAGTTCAATCTATGTAGCAACTTCATTTTAAATTGGAAAAATAGATCTCAGAGGTAGTTAATTCTTATGTCAAAAATAATAAAATCCTTTCCTCTACATTTACTAACTGGGATAATTGGATTCTAAGCAATTGGAAACACATATCCAAGCCAATCTATGGTTTCAATCAATACCAATGGTCAAATAAAGTGGATAGGTCTACAGTGAAGTGATCATCCCTTGCCTCAAGATTTGTTAAACTGAATTTTAATGGAGCATCTAAAGGTAATATGAGATTGTCAGGTGTGGGTGTATGTATTCGTGACTCTAGTGGATCTTTGTTAGTGGCTCAAGCACTTAAACTGGAAGAAGATACAAATAATATAGCAGAGGTGAAGGCTTTATTACAGGGTTTGCATTTGGCAAAGGAGCTGGGTATAAATAAGGTGCATATTGAAGGGGATTCTCTGATTATTATAAATGCTTGCAAATTAAAAAAGTATTTATAATTGGAGAATTTGTTATATCTTAAGGAGAGCATGGTTATTAATGGATTCTTTTCAAGATGTACATATATCACATGTATATTGTAAGGGAAATAAAATAGCAGATAGGATGGAAAATTTGGGGTGTGAAGGGAAAGAGTTTAAGCATAAATATGTGAATGAGGTGATAGAGGAAGATTCTCTTTTGAAAGAGGTACTGATCTCTAAATAAAGACTATTCATTTTTTTAAAGTGTACATTTAAAGGGTTTGCTTAAGCCGACCCTGTTATGTACCATGTTGTGAGCTGTATGTCGAGAGAATGATGAATCAGCATGATATTTGGCATATGTTAAAACATGATTGGGATCTCCACGGTGGAATCGCTCTTGCTTCAATCATCAGGTTTTCCTCACTTTGTTTTGATTATGTAGGTACATAAGCAATTATTAAATACAGTGTCGCTGGCTAAATGAAGGGACGTGCTTTGGGAGATGTGACTACAACTTCCGTAGAAATTGGTTCCTTCATTTTTCATCATTTCCATCTGCATAATTGCTTGGCATGTTGATCACTAGTGGGTGCCTTTTTAATTGCAATAGCTACTGGGAGGAATTTCCATATGTTGTTTTGAGTGTGGGCTGGGAAGTATTGCCATATGTGGTGAAATAGAGTAGGTGGTGTAAGATAGGTGTCGGCTTCTACAAGAGTGATTCGTGGCTTTTCTGAGAGGTGGTGGGACTTTTTAATTCGAATAGATGGTGATATATCCTTGGAATCTTCATTTCAGCTTGCAAGTGCCGAGTTGGGAAAAGCCATTTGAAGGAGTTTTGTCTGACGAAGATCTTGCATCAATTTTTTGCATGGATTTCCCTAGGGTTGCATAGAGTATTTGTACAGTAATAGGCATGAAGATCATTAGCATTGTTTCGAATCATGTGATACTTTCATCCCAGGTGCTTTCAATTTTCTTCTCAAATTTCTTGGATATTACTTAATCTTTTAATGAGTTAGAAATTGTTGCTCAGAGATATGTAAAGTTTCAATTCCTTCATGGAAAAATGTTGTTAACAACAGTCTAGGGTTGTTGTTTCTTTAAGGGAAAAGGGTTAGTAGGTGGGCTCTTTCCACATAAGCTCCTTAGGCAATGTTAGGTTATTCATGAGGTGTATGAAGTGATGAAATTGGGCCTGCAATGTAACAATGATCGTATTTTCCTGAAAGCATTAAGTACTCACATTTCCTTTGTGCTCAGATGGAAATGGATATAAAAAAAATACATTGCAATAGCTTTCTTAAAATCCCATGCATGCTTTCTCTTTCATAAAATCCCTAATTTGGGGAAGGTTTGCACCACGGTTCAAGGGAATGCTGCTGATGGAGATAAACTAATCATAGATGTTGGTACAAAGAAAGGAACTATAGTGAAGGTTTATTCAGGGCGTAAGAGACCTAGGGTACTGGAAATACCCAATTTAGAGGAAAGTTGGGGTGAGAATGAACCAGTTGATATGGAGGAATGATTGATGCTTAGGAATTTTTTGATTCAGTTTTGCTAGCTCTTCAGATTATAGTTGCTGATAGTTTATTTCAATGGGGTTGTTTATATGGTTTCATAGTTGATCGTTGTAATACAGGGGTAATAGGATACAAAAGTGATGGGGTTTTCATATAGGGGATGCTAATTTTTGATGTAATTCATGGGCACATATAGGATGTTAATCATATGTTCAGGGGATGGGTGATAAGGTTTTATATTGTTTGTTATAAAACTATGAAAATGCATTGACAAGTTTCATCCAGCAATCAGACATGTTTTTTGCTATTTCATTATATATTAATATAAATATATAGGCTCTATGCCTCCTATTTAAAAAAAAAAGTTTTGATAGGGAAAATAAGGATTTATTTTAAAATATTTAGTTTAATTCTTCTCCTTTTCCTTTTTTGAATGATCAATTATTCATTATTCAATATAGAAAGAAATAAAATAGGTTTAAAGATTGAAGAATTTGAAAGTGATTTTATGGATGATGTGAAAGATTTTTGCTTCTATTAGATTGTTTAAATTCCTCAATTTATTATTAAATTTCTACAAGATTGAGGTGGTTTTATTTTATGAAATTATATATATGTATGTATGTATATATACATATGTATATGTACATACATATATATGTATATGTAAAAATATGTATAGATGTATCTATATATACGTATATTTATGTATATATGTGTGTGTATGTGTATATATATGTATATATGTGTATAAATGTATATGTAATTATATGTGCATACATATATATACATATCTAGATATAGATACATATGCACACACATATATATGCATATACATATGTATGTATGTATGTATATTGGATTAATAATGAACATAGCCTATTTATGAAAGAGGTGTTAATTGATTTCTTAAGAAAGAAGAAAATTATTAAATTATTAAATGTTGATGGATATTTTTGTATGTGATTCAAAATTATCAAATAAACATTCTCACCAATATTTCTAATTTAATGTTTCATATGTTATCTTTTATGATTTAAACAAGTTGGATTTTTTCTTATAAAATTAGGCTAATTGACATGAATAAAACCAATTCGTTCTAGTGATTATTAATTTATTTATATGATCTGAGTTTTTTGATAAATTTTGAAATTAGTATATATATATGTGTTTTAAATCATATTGGAAAATTAGTTGTAGCCAGTTCATAAATAATATGATATTGATTATTTTGTGACAATCTATCTATATTGATAATACCGAAATTAAGTATTATCAATTATTTTAATTATTCATATGATATCTTTTGTATCATAATTTATTGTATTTATGGGTTTTAATTATAATTTTAGGATTTATAATCCTAACAATATTATAGTATGACATACTAGTGTCTTGAATGTGAACTATTGTCTCACCTATCAAATATTTATAGAACTATATACAATATCTACATGTATGTATGACTATTTTGACTATACAAATAGTCTAGGGTCAATTGACTATAAAGTATAATATTTTATTAGTATTTTATATTCATGCAAATCCAACTTATCTTGGTTTTATTTTGTTTCCTTTGGGAACTAATTCTATTCATTTGTGACATCTAAGGACATGGTTGATTTATGTTGATTTGTGAAATATTAAGTGTCATGGTTGATTTGTGACATCTTTTGTGTCATGGTTATGTGTGACATATATTATATCAAAATTGATTACATTTGTATATGACTTCTTCAATGTTATGGTTCTAAGTTCGTGAGAGTAGGGTTCTATTTGAAAGGATAAAGTGTATGATCTAATTTCATCTCATGGATTCTATTTAAAAGAATGAAATGTGATTTTTATGAGAGGATTATCTTATGGATTCCATTTGAAAGGATGTAATGTGATTTTTATGAGAAGTTTATCTCATGGATTATATTTTGAAAGAATGAAATATAATCTTATCCTATGGTTTAGGATGGTTAAAATCTTGTTTTCTATAGTTGGGTATACTACACATTTGGGAGATGCTCTCTAGATAAGATTTGGGGACCAAGTGTGGTTTTAATTATGTGAGTTTCATTGTTATTTTGTTTTCATAATATATGAAGTGTTTGTATTCCATATTTATTCTATTGATTTTTTGTTTGTTTGTTTGTGTGTACTTTCTTTATGCATATTTTATTTTCTATGTGTTTGTATATTTGAATTATTCTAGATACTTGTGTTGTGTAAATTTTAGGATGCATTTAGTCCTACTTTGAGCATTTGTTATTGAGAAGACATGTAGAATTATATGGGTAAATCTTTCAAAGTAAGGGATGTAGTAGTAATTCATGTAAATGTTTTATATAGTTTTGAATGTGTTAATATGTCAAACTTTATAAGCTTGAAAGGACTTGTGATTTATATTCATGGTTATATTTATCTTTCTCATGTCCTTGCATTCATATGTTAATCAGATTCTAGAAAGGATGTGTTATGAATACTGGTTATCTTGGAATGATTAAACAATATGTCAATTTTTTAGAATATACATTATGAAATATATTCCATATATTTTGAATGTTTGGATTAATGGTTTCATGGGCATGATGTTTGTTATTAAAGGAATCAACTAAGAAAGATAAGAATTAACATTATATTATACCACACTTTTGGGTTATGGATGGTGCTTCTTCACTTTGAATGATGCATGGGTAGGAAAGGGACATCCTCATGGTGGGTTCAAACACTTCCTCAATTAGCAACAAGAGCGTGGGATCTTGGAGGATTACCTTAAATAGTTGATATTGGATTTATTTTGATATTAATTATGATCATGAATATTATTTTAGACAACTTGTATATGCGTGTTTGGATTCATGGTCTATTATATTCTTATCATGGATGGGGGTTGTAGTTTTGACCACTTATATATCTTGGTTATGAAATGATGTAATCTTAATTGTTGAATACTAGACATGCACTTGTGAGACTTTCATATTAGTACAAAGTACTTGAGATGTACTTAGTGGTGTATTTATTTAGTTTACTACTCGATTGGTAGCTATATATTATATAAATTCTTATTGGATATCACATGCATGTTGTGTGTATCATTGTGATATTATATTATGGAAGTTAAGGGAGCTTGTTTTTATTATGGAGAAATTGGTTTTGAAGGACATGCATGTGTGTATCATTATAATAGTATAATGAAGGTTAAGAGAATTTTTTTATTATTATGGGAAAAATAGGTTCTAAAGAGGCCCCAAAATCTTATACAAAAGACCATAACAGGTTGAAACCATCAAGTTTTGAAGGGATCTGAAACCCTAACACAAAACATTGCCTAGAGATAGAACAAAGCCAAATAACAACCAAATAATAATAGTCAAAATGAAGTTAAATAAATTAAACCTGACTATTACAAAATTAAGGCCATAGAAACACAAGTCTACTTAGAAAAAATAACAATCCTAAGCCCAAAAAATCTAAAGGGAAACAAAAGCCTCCTTGTAGCAAATCTCAAACTCAATAGCAAAGAAAAAATCCACCTCTAAAGGAGAATTATTCTCCACAAAAAGAGAAGCTAGAGAAGAAACCACCTAAATGAGAAATAGAACCCCAACCTCTCCCACAAGAACACTCTCCGCCTAAATAGAAGACTCCACCTCTAAAGGACAAGCAGGCAGAGAAGCTAGGGAAAGAACAATAGCAACCCTTAGAAGGTTAACAATAAATTGGGGATATGAAACCCCATTAGCATCCACAAGAAAAATTTATTCCTTATGATCAAAATCATATGAGGAAATGATACAAAATCTTAGTATAAACCATTCCTGAAACAAAAATTCTCCCTCGTAAGAACATTCTCCACCTCAATAGGAAAAGTGGGTGAAGAAGTTGGGAAAAAAGGCAACAAAATTCCTCTTATTTTTGACAATAATATGGGGATAAGAAACCCCATCAACAACTAGAAGAATATTTTCTTCCTTAAGGGAAGAAGCATATGAGGCATCCTTAGAGAATATCCTCAAGAAACAATCCAACAACAAGAAAACAATTTCCATAATCTAGAGCATTAAACATTGTACTAACTGCACTCAACAAGAATTGCTCCCCAATGCTACCAAAGCCACCATATACTAGAAGACCACAAGATTCAAGACTTCTAGCACCCACAACTGCATAAAATTGGAGGAACTGAAAAAAAACACTCCCATGGGTTTTTTTTATTGAACCATTCTTGGGTGAGAGAACGACCACATCCAAGACAAAGTTTTCAACCCTAAACTCCACAATGGGATGGTAGTAGGAAAAGGGGACAACCCCATTGACCAAGTAGGCTGATAAACCCTTGAACACGTAGCCTTTGTTGCTAGCTAGGAGAAGATCCATCCACAAGTTAATGACCCCTACAATAGAAAAAATGGTGGTTAAAACCTATAAAATAACATTAACAACCCTACCAAGTACAACAGCGCATATGACAACTTGTAAAACCAAGCAAAGTCAATTGTGCCTATCGTAGCAAAGAAAAAGAACATTTAACATCAAAGCAACCACAATTGCACTAGGCGGATCCCCATCCACATCCTCTAAATCCCCTTCTCCATCCTCCTCATCCCCTACAAATTTGAAATCTGCTCCTCCGCTCCCATTCTCGCTCTCCATCTTGGTTGATGTGATTTGTTATTCAAGGGGGTATTTTAAGGGAACTTGTTAGAACCTTATCTTTTACCATTTTTTTGGCATTGAGATTTTTAGTTTTATGATTTTTTTAGAAATTTTGATATTGCATTTTTTAGGTTGTTACAAGGAGGCCAAATAACACATGTTGTAGAAAGAAAAAGTATATACAATTTAACCTCTTACAAATAGAAAATGCTTAGATATTTATAATCTTGGAAAGTGTCATGAATGAAATACTTGCATGGGATTTCCATAAAATCTTAAAAATCCCAGAAAAATTAATTAAGGAATGAGTGTTGAGAGTCATCTCCATGTTATCTAGCTCATTTAAGGTTGATTAGCTATTCTATAGAAACAATTTATTTGAACTAGAGCTACTAATTCAAATGAAAGGCTAGATAGGATGTTGCTAATATAGCACATATTCTTCTTCTTCTATATACCTCAATGGCTTTTGGGATCTTCACTATGTGGTTAGGGGTGGGGAAGCACATTGGGTAGTGGTGGAATTTTGAGATGACAAAATTGACACTACTAATGATACCCTAGATAATTTTTCCTCACTAGACTTCTCCCATGAGGACAAATAATGAATCTATGTATGTTTGAAGATTTTAAAAATACACTTTAGGTTTTTGAGGAGTAACCCTGAGATCTTAAGGATAGATTAGGTGGGGGGCATTTTTATTAGGGTTCTTGGCTTTACAACTCACCACTGTAGACCAACCCTCTTGTTTTTCTAAAAGAGGTAGAGACCTAAAATAAAGGTGAGTGATAGCATTAAAATGAGGAGAAACCAAAGCATAATTATAGATATTATTCTCAAAAGATTGACATCAATAAAAATAATTGTCCAATATAGATCTCTATTGTCTCCTTTAAATCCTTGGACAGATCTACTTCTATGGAGACCCT
>VDFB02039763.1:0-22832 GCA_007258455.2 Sequoia sempervirens | reverse complement strand
CGCTCCATGGTATGGAGCGGTGCTACCAAGATGACACCGGCGGATCCTCACGACCCTCTCAGCACCCTACATAGGTACACTGCCGAGTTGAGTGCCATGGGTAGACATATACAGGAGTTGAGTGCCATGGGTAGACATATGCAGGAGGTTGGGGAAGTGAGTCAACAGCTCATCACGGGACTCGATCCCCTAGTAGCATAGGAGGTTGAACGCATTGTGGCGTTCATGTAGCAGGGATGTGAAAGAGAATTCTTCCAATGCTTCACAGCAAAGGGTTGGTCGAATGTGCCGACAACAAAGATTTTAGACAAGATGACGATTGCTTGGCAGCCAAGCTGACCGGCAACAGCAGGAAGGCACAGCAGGGTTCTCATGGCGCTCCATGGTTTGGAGCGGTGCTACCAAGATGTCTATTTACGGTTGCGCCAACAGTCACTCCTCATAAATGAGATGGAAGGTGAACGGGACAAGGCCCTGGCACAGGCAGCACAGAGTCGTACGGAGCTTGCGAAGCAAATCCGCAAGTCACGGGAGCAACTGGCCCAGGTGACAACAAAACAGGCACGGGTGTTGGCAGCTAAGGAGGAAGCGTTGGGAGAGAAGGACAAACAGTTGGCCAAGAGGGATGCTCAGCTGAAAGAGAAGGAGAAGTAGTTGGCCGAGAGGGATACTCCAATAGGGGAGGTACGGCGATTGGCAGGGGAGAGGGAGATCCAGTTGACCGAGAAGGACAAGGACTTGGCGGGTACAAAAGGGGAGTTGGCAGCCGCACAAGCCAAACTCGCCGAGGCAGTGAAGATGGTCAAGCTAGCTCAAGAGCGGCAAAAGGCGACCACCTAGAAACTCTAGCGCCTCCAGCAACATTCCACAACGACTCCCTCTTCGTCTGTATACCTAGGGGCACACTCTCTTCCTCCCTCTTAATTCCCTTTTTGTTCCAGTTTTTCATTTTGATTCGTTTGGAAGACGACTACTTGATGGGGGGGATGATGTAGCTGGCCGAAATGTATTTTGTCGATCGGGAATAAAGAAATAAGACTTAATTAGTTTGATATTTAATGTAATTGTTTTGTCGTACTAGTTAGTGGGTCGGGAATTAGTTCTCGAGAGAATAATCAATGTAATGAAACGACGCGACGGTTGGTCCTTCAACCACTGTCTGTGCACTATATGTATGGAGAGTCATGTAGTTAATGGAGATGTTAGTGTTGTTGCTATGATTGTTCACAATTTACTTGTACTGGCATATATTCGATAAATAAAGACAACTGTGATGGTTTTATGCTTTACATCCTAGTACGGTGTTATGTTTTGTAAGTTGCTCTCATTTACTCCTTGTGCATGTTGGAATTCATTTCGTGAGTAAACAGATTCTACTTGTTGAAGATTAGAAACGAAGCACTTTTGAAGAGAACAAGGATCATTTCAGCTGCAACTTTGTTTTTTTATTGGATATGTGCAACTCATTGCTTCATGAAAAAAATGTATGATGGTGGCTATGGAGAGATTGTTTTTTGTTTAATATGTAACTAGCTTTAAGTAGTAGTAATACATTTTTTAAATGTGTAGTAGGAAAAAGAATATTTGAAAGGAATATTCTATTGTATATTAAATATTATTATATTAATTAATAACTAATATATGATTATATATATCACAAATATATAATAATAATCATATTAGTAGTAATTATATATAGTATATCAAGAATTATATATATTTATATAATTTTAATTATATATATCATCTATACATAATGAATTTAATATATATTTTATAAGTATATAATATTAATATTAATATATTCTATAATACAATTATTATTATTAATTATATTATATAATATTAATTAATTTATATACAGTATAAATATATAACATATACTAACAATAATATACTAATTATATATTATATTATTATTACTATAACATTATTATAGTATATAATATATTAATACATTAAACAACAAAAAACTATCAATTCTACGACTCTATCAATCAAATCAAATAGTTCCACTTTTTACTAGTGCATAATTGACTAGACAAACTTTATACTATTTAGAAACATTGTTTTTAAATGAATAGTATCAAATAGTGATACATTAGTCAAAATGCTTACCTCGGACTAATATGACTATACATACTATGATCCAATAGAATTAAAGAAAAATAGTTTTCATATATTGAAATAAATTTTAGGAAAATATATACATTAGGAAAAATAGTCAACTTATTTTGATTCTTTGCTTTTATTGGTTCATTTGAACAAATTAATAAAACTAGATGAATGTATTAGTATACTTGCCTACGGTAGGAACTAAAAATTACTTAAATTTCTTTAAAAACACAAATTTTATGCAAAATTCAATTACCAAATGTATCCAACAAGTCTTTAAAACATTGGGGAATTGTTTTCTATTAAATTTGAATACAAATAGAGTACAAAATCACATCACCATGCAAATATAGTAGCTAACTGATAACTATAATGAATTTATGATTGTCTTTGAAAATCATCATCATAAATTGCATATACAGGTTACAAATTACAAGATTTTACGATTTCCTCTTCCCCATTCTAGTAAAAAATTGGGGAGAGAATCTAGTCCTCAAACTCGGTTGACTCAGTTGTGGCTCCTTGCCTGGCCTAGAAGGCTACACTTGTGGCTACACCCTACTAATAGATGGTAATGAATCCACCTTGACAACATTGATGTCATCCAATCCAATATCTCAGGCTTCTACTACAACCACATTCTCCATAGCCTAACTCTCAAAATCAACAATCTTATCCTCTATAAACAAGGCTCCTCATCTTGCACAATCCAATCACTAAACTCCTATAATTTGTCTACACTTTTTGTGTGAAGATGGAGATTGTATTGCACAAAAATTAGGTCATTGAGGCATCATTGAGTCAACTTATTGTGCTTCTTCATGTGAATGGTATCAAACTGTAGACATTGAAAAATGTCCCAAGCCTACAAGCAACATTTTATCACTAATTCGCCTTCTTCTATGTATAATTGAATAATTTTAATTATTTAATTATTCTCTAATGTCATATTCCTCTATTAATTAAATGTTTTTTAATTATTTAATTAATTCACTTTATCTTATTCCTCTTGATTAATTTAAATGTCAATTTTATTTGAATTATGACAATAATTATCTTTTTCTATCCTTAATTAAATAAATTTTATTTATTTAATTATTTATTTTCCCTCCCATAAATTAAATAATTGCTATCATTATTTAATTTGAATTTCTTCTTAGCCAAGCCCTAAATCTCAACCAATTTCTTGAGTTTTGGTCCATCCTTCCCTATCTTTATCTCTTTTCCTCTCAATTAATCTCATCCATTGATCATGATACATCATCTTTCAATCCTCACCCTTCATTTGAATTGGGATTTCTATAAAAGCAATCCATCATCCTCATTTCAAGGTTAACCACAATCTTCAATATTTTGCTTCTCATATCATTCATCTTGAACAACCACAATCTTTGAAGTTTTGCTATCTTGAGATCTAGCTATCTTGCATCAACGTCAAGCTTATCATACATCTTGCATACTATTTTGAGAACAAAACAAAGCAAAATGGAGAAGAGCAATGGAGGTGATTCAACTATGGCATAGGAATTGAGGTTTATTGCTTTATTATTTGGATTTCTACTGTCATTTGTGCTTCATTGTTGGATTAGGGTCTTCATAGCTTGAATTAGGTAGTTTTGTGGTTGCTACTATTGATTCATGCTTATTTCCCAAATTCTAACCCCAATCTACACAAACAAGCTCCAGTTGCATTCATAGCCAAAAGCGCTACAAGGTTGAAACAAAATTTGAAGGGCTAACTTTTGAAAATTTGGAGTATTACCACCCTAATCTTCCCACCAAATACCTACAAGTAAGAAATTCAAGAGTTTGAAGGCAAGCAATATTTTATTAATAATTGTAATTTGTAATTTGTAAAATATAAGTAAAGACTCCAATTTCTTTCACCTAAAGTTGAAGAAAAGGGATTTCCCCTAACTTGCTAGTAATTCTACAACTCTAAAATAATGAGGCCTATCAACTCAACCTCAAGTTTCATCTTCGCAATGCATGTTGAAAGGCCCTCCATAACCTCATTAGGATCTATGAAGCTAGCAAAGAAGAAAAACTTGGGGTTGACAAAGTATCTCACTGCATGAATGGGTTGGTGGAGTTGATTGTTCCACCTTCGATCAATGATCTCCCAAATGAGATCAAATCTATCTCTATCCCCCCTATAATAGTTTTGGATGGCTTCTTTAGCCCTGTCCATCACCTCATGAATGTACCCCCATTGGATTTTGATGTCCATTCACCAAGTGCAAAACTCTCACCAAGGGCTTCAACACCTCAAAGTACAAACAAATTAAAGTTACAAATATACAATGAAAGTAAATACTTTTAAAATTTAAAAATAAAGGATTCAATTTGAAATTTAAATTGAATTTTGAGGTTACCTTGACAATCTTTGTGACTCTTTGTAAAGATATTGTCAAAATTTGTCTTGGCAATGCTCTCCATCAGCCTTCCTTGAATATGGTGAATCTAGACATTCTTGATTCACAAACATTTGCTTCAACAATGTCAACAAACTAGTTATGCTTTGCAACATTAGGAAGTTAGTTGCTAACCTTGTGATGCCCAGTCGCACAAGATCTTTCTCCTAGATGTGATCTCTCATCAAGCTAAGAACTCAAGTGTGATTATAAATATATTTTGTGATGTTCATTGCATCTTTTACACTCAATCTCACCTAATTCAATTTTCGCCTATGTCCTCCAAAAGAAGGCCGAGGTAATGTGCCACAAAGTGGGTCCAAAAGAGTGACAAATGCCTATCTAGAAGCAATCCCCCAACCAGCACATATGTCACTACATTGTTAGTGATAATTTGCACCACATTTTCTATGCCCACCTCTAACACAACATGCTCCAACATTAGGCTCAAAGTTTCTAAATTTTTTACTTTACTAGAGGCATCAATTGACTTCAAAAAAAACATCTCACCATTTGAAACTACCAAAAAATTGGTAAGGGTACGGTTCTTTCCATCCATTTCCCCATTTTAAAGAATAGTGCATCCAACCTTTTGCCACTGCCTCTTTTGTTCTTCTAGAATTAACTTTGCGTCTATAACAACATTTTGGAGCAACTTCACACATAAGTCTTTTGGAGAGGGCACCTTGTACCCTTTCCCTGCAACTATCAATGTTGTTACCAAATTCTCCCAATATGAGCTCTTCGCCGCAATGAAGGGAAGTTTGTTGTAAAACTAGAAATCTGCACATGCCTTATTCGCTTCCTACTACATCTCTTTGTTTCACCATTTACCTTGAAATAAAGGTTGTGCTCTAGGTATGTTTCTAGGTACAAAAAAACCTTATGTCTAAGCTCTACTCAAACTGAATGAGGTGGATTTGCGTCATTTACATGGACCATAACTAAAGCCCACAACACATGCTCTATCTTTATATATTTTTCTTGCATGTTAGGATTAATGGCTATATAGCTACTTGTGTCTATTGAAATGAGAAAAAAAACGAGATTGCTCTCGAATCAAAATTCAATCATTCACATTACACCAAAAAACTATTACATAGTATTGCCTTTAAAAGGCCATTATTCCCGTATAAAACTAGTTATGGGAATATAACTTCCAAAACCAATATTATTTATTAAATTAACAATAGCATGTTAATTTATTTATTTAACTATATTATTTAACTATTTTATGTCATGTACTAAATTCTAACACCCCTCCTTAGTACTGACATAGAGGAAAACTAGAGATTAGTACACATATTCTTCGTCACTTTGATGTGGAATTTCTTCATCACTTGAAGTGTGGTCCTTTCCTTCAATTATCAAAGCATTATCTTGCAACTTTCCATCAAGATCATGTGCTCTCTGTTTGCAATTCAGTACTACATGTCCTATCTTTTTACAATAAAAACATGTGCCACTTGCATGTTTGAATTTCGTCATATGTTTTGATTTTTTGTAAGTACTAGCCTTGTTTTGTGCAATCAATGCAACTTCTTATGAAACATGTTTGTTTCTTTCATCAAGCAATGTGGATATAATACTTTCTAGACTTGGATTGATTTTGCTTAAGGTGAATACCTTGTGAGACATACTATTTGGCATACTATTTAAAAGTATGGCTTTAGCATCATTTTCCTTTATTTCTTCATTTATACCAGCCAACTGATTTATCAAGGAACGAAATTTACTGATATGAGACACTATATCTTCACCTTCTTCCATTTTCAAACCATACAACTTTTGTTTTATAGTTATTTCTAAACTATCAGCTTTTGATCCAAACAAAGTATTGAATGTTTCCCAGATGTCCTTAGAATATTTTTTAAAATCTACATGATGTAAATAAGGTTTAGATAAACCGAGACCAATTATGGCCAATGCTTTCTTATCTTTTACCTTCCATTTTTGAAGTTCATCTGTATCTGTTGGCTTTGGCACTGTACCATCAACAATTTCCCAAAGATCTCTTTCAATTAACAATAATTGTATCTATATTTGCCAACTGTGAAAATCATTTCCATCAAACTTTTCATAAAGGCTTAATTTATCCATTTTGTGTTGAATAAAATGTGTCCTTATATTTTTAGAAATAAAAGGAAAAACTTGTAAAGAAATAAATTCTTCCTTTTGTGCCCTAAACACCTCTTTTCAGCATGCCTTGACAGGAAGTTACACCTTATTCTCTTCCTCCACGCTTTTTGCAGTTCACTCCAATGGTTGAATGGAGTGTGAATTTACTGACACAAATAGCAAAGAATCTAATATATTATCACATGACAGGGCACTATAGCAAAAGGTATGAGACTGTACAATAACAATGATGAACATATTGAAATGAGACAGCATCCACAGGAACGACCGGTAGCACAAAATGCAAAATGCCTTCACAAATTTTCAAAAATGTTGCTTGCAATTTTCAAAACAAATTAATCTTCATCAAACTGGTCTACTACTTCAAACGCCTGGCACTTCAATGATTACTACGCCCAAAAAGAACATGGAGAAGCATCAATTTCAACGCGAAGTTTGAACATATGCTTTCAGCAGATTGGGAATTTTTAATTTTTTTAAAAAAATTTGGGATGATAACAATGAACATAATGTAGTGTCAAAAAATGGCAAGAATGAACATAGTGGAGAGAAAGAGAAGAAATGCAGATGAATGATGGAGTCAAAAGGGTTTTGCACATGGTCTACATTGCTCACCTATTGATGAATGCAAGAATGGTAGAAAACAATAGCAGTTGCACGTGGTCTTCACTGCAGTACCATTGTAAACACCGTTGTGAGAAAAACAAATGAATGGAGAAAGATTAGAGAGAGATCCAAGAAGAAACCTGCTCTAATACCATATTAAAATAAGAGAAAAAAAAAAACAAGATTGCTCTCGAATCAAAATTCAGACACCAAAAAACTATTACATAGTATTGCCTTTAAAAGGCCATTATTCCCGTATAAAACTAGTTATGGGAATATAACTTCCAAAACCAATTTTATTTATTAATTTAACAATAGCATGTTAATTTATTTATTTAACTATATTATTTAACTATTTTATGTCATGTACTAAATTTAAAAGTGTCCTTGTCCTCTCTAGTTTCTTCTCATTGAACAATGCAAGAAGTGCTTGCATCTCTCATTTTTCCTCTTCTTCGGTATTGCAATTAGAATGCTTGCAAGATGGTATTTGAGGCAATTGATGCATCCATTAAGCTTCTTCATGCACAAGGGGTTAATCACCTCTCGACTTTCAGTCCCATTACAACATATTTCCCAGTAGGATCTTTACTTCCAATAGGATAGCTTCTAGTAAATATTGTTGAGCCTAATGTGAAAGCCAAATGCCATTGTATCTAACACACATGTTTACATACCGAAAAAGAATATTTTTTAAAAATACCAATTTAAATACAAAAAACAAATAAAATGTGCATATAAACTATGTTCCCCGAGGGATGTCCCTAGTATTTTTTTACACGTCCCCATTCCTAGGATGTTCCAAGGATGTGGGGCCACCTCATAAACATTCCCCCACCATCCCCAATAAAAAAAAAATGGCCCTAATGTCCTAGAAACACAGAGACTTCACCATCAACAATTTCAAAATATAAAACCCCATTTCCCTTGAGATCAAACATATGTTCATCTTTGTATCCAAGGACAAAAACATCTTAGGTTAAAATTTAAAATAAATTTGAGGATGAAAACCCTCCTATTCATGAGAGTAATTTCATCCAAGGATTACCAATGGGCTAATAGTTTGCAGTTATTCTCCAATTTTAGTTTAATGTTTGCAATTGTTAGTGAGATTATGTATTTTCATACTTGTCATCAGTTTGTAATGGTTTTGGAATATTTTAATTGATATTCAATGATAGATTTTAATTATATTGATGGCTGGCTGAACCGGCCCTTTTTCTAGCCATATTGAAGTTGTATTTGCCATACCATTTCGGTTTAATAAATAACAAGTTTGCAGCTTTGTATATGGTATTGTCATACCATTCTTATCTGATCGTAGTCTTCAATAATTTAAACAGGGGTTGATGTTGTTCATCTTTGGCTATACTAAGCCTGTCGTACTTTCCTTTAAAGGGGAAATCACAACATTTAATTTGTATCATTGGGTCATATGAGGTGTGAGGTGTTGCAATTCAGTTATAAGGTTTGCCTTTACAATAATTTCTTATCCTGTTTACTTCAAAGTTAAGTTATTGGTTCGGGTATAGGTACTGGAACCCAGTACGACAGACAGCAAAAAAAATCCTTGGGTACGGGTACAAGAATATATATATTCAAATCACATATATTTTATGGTATGACACTGCAGCTTGGAGGTTGAACTCAGAATTATTTTATAGTTGTGGCATTGCTGGATATGTCTCATTCTTGGGCACAATCTTCTACCCGCCAATTACAGGGAATACATAATAAATCTTCTTTATGGTTTATTCTATCTCCATCACAACAGGTGTTCAACAATTAGAAATGATAAATAGATACCTATTATGCTGCACCTTTTTCTATAGGAGTACCCTATTTGGTTTATGTTTCTGAGCTATATTTAATAAAAAAAATTGGGAGTATTTTTTTGGGCAGTACCCTGGCCATACCCAGGGACAAACTTGCACTATACTAGGACCAGTACCGAACCCACACGCGTACCTGGGTCAAATATGAAGGACCCGGTAACTTAGCTTCAAAGGTAGTTATACACCTTGGTTATGCAAGCATACCATTTCAAAATGTTACTTTGATATTTCAATGTTTGATCATTGCTAATATCCCTGTTATTCAACTAAATATTGAAGAATTTGTCCTCATTGATTTAGTAGATCAATCATGTATTTTATGGAAGGCTTGGTGCCAAAACTATTATTGTAACAGCTACAAATTTATATTGTGTTAAGTTGTGCACGTCATCACCAAATTTAATTTCAAGTTTGTAATTTGTTCTAGAAGGATTTTCTCCAGAATCTTCAATTATTCAGTTTCAGTTTGTAATTAATCTAAAAGACGTTCTGCCTAAATAAGCATAGCATTACTTCTAGATTTTCTAATAGTTTGCAATATTGAGTTGTGCAGCTTGTTGCCAACAAGTTTATTAACATGTATGCTCTCACCTTGCCCACATCGAGATCTTGGTGATCAAAATGTGTTAAGGGATCATTGTTCAATGTGGAAATTGCAAAAATCAAAATAAAATAAAAAGCAATTCAGGTCATTACAAAACTCTATCTCCATGGCTGCTATTTCTTCATTTAGCTAATTTGTTGGAGTAGGAGATGTATGAATCGACAACTTGTGAGCTTCAAGAATTTCCTCTAGCTGAATAGGAGTTGTAACTAGAATATTTGCTACTTCTATCTCAATAACTAGAGAGCTATTGATGTGATTTAGTGAAGGGAAATTCACCATCTTTTTGGACCTAACTTCAGTTTCTCAAGCCTTGAACTTCCTTCAGCCTCACTTGATTCTTTCAACTTCATTTTTTTATCAACTCTAACGTTTGAGTCTCTAGGAGCCACCTCTTTACTTCTTTCTAGTATTTTTTATCTTTTTCTTTGTGGGACTACCCTTGTTTGTTTTGTTAATTACCTTTGCAAGGATCCTCTAGACTTGTCCATGACTGTCTTGTTCATCCAATCTTCAGCTATACCATTTTGGATGGACCATTCAGCTAGAGATAGTGTTTGAACATCTCCTTTTGCCTAAACAAATTAAGGAGATATAAGATCCTCACCCAAATCATCTAATTCATTTTGCACCCACTCAAATGTAAGCTCCCTTAGTTGATCCAAGGTCATTTTTCTATTTCTTCTTATGCATGCTTCATACTCATCAAGGCAATTTGCCCAAAAGTTTTCAATGTCAAGTATGTGCACAAATTCATTCCTAAGCTTCTTGACCATGATGTCCTTCAATAGAAAACACCTATTCTTGTAATAATACTTGATATTGAAATTAGATAGCTCAACACCCATGTTCTTGTAATACATAGCATTTGGGCACCTGTACAGGCCAATGTGAAATGGAAAATAAGCTCCTGATTTGTGTTTGTCCCAACAATACTTATGTGCAACCAATAATTGCCTACAATATTCCATTAGAAGAATTCGATCACTTGGACATTGTAGAGATTTGTAGGGATATCCATCAAATCCATATACTCTGATGCAGATAAAGGCACAAAATTGGACAAACCAATCTGTCCACTCCATGATGACCATTCTAGCTTGATTATGAAATTCATTCATGAGCTTCATTCTCCAAATCTCCCACCATGAACATGGTGAAGACATCATTGACTCTATTGAAATGTTTAATCCCTTCTCAATACTCCATTTGTGGATACTTCAAGAAAAAGCATCATGTTGTTTGCATCCAATTCTTCAAAAGCATTAGCCTACACCAAAGAGTAAACTAGATAGGATACCATATTGAAGGTTCTAGTGTCAGAGAATTTTGTCAATTAAGAATGAATGGAATTGCTAATTAAATGAGCTCAATCAATCTACTATCTTCAATCATACTGAGGTTGATAACCTAAAACATCCAATTATTTAAAGTTCTTGCTTCCACTTGGCCTAACCCTATTTAGCATAGATATCATTGGGCTGAGTTCTTCTCTGAAATTGCTTTAGTATAATGTCATCAAGGAGGAAGCTCACTTGGGCTCATTGAGCCACTTTTGTGCAAGTTCTTTTTGGCATTCTTGTACACTATTGTCCCATTGAAGCTCACATTCATCTAGATCAATCATCTGTATCTCCTAATAGAGCTACAATCCAAATATGGATTCGAGTGTTTCAGCATCCAATCTAGAAATCACTCAGCTTTTGAAAGAAATGATCCTCCTAGTGCTAGGCTCATAGTGGGTGGCACATGTTATGACCAATTCAAGGGACTGAATTGTCATGGGAAACGAAGGAACTTGAATGAGTCCATTTTCTATCAACTTGCCCACCAAATTGCTTCCAGCTCTCACAATTTTGTCCATCTTCATATCCTTGACATGATAAGAGCTATTTGATAAGCATGTTTTAGGATCCATGTAACTCCATCCTTGAAAATGACTTCTTCTTGCTCTCCGTGATTTGAACTATAAGAAATTTGAAAAGAGGAATTTGTCGTTTTCTGAGAAATAAGAACTCTAAAAGGAGGTCATGATTTAACAGCAATAACCAATTGAAGAACTCAAGTGTCTTTGTCGATGTAGATGCTTGGAAACTGTAGTGTCCCCATTTTAGCCATACGCTCTTTGTGGCTGATAGCCTATTTCAGGAGGCTCGTAGGCTAGTCAGAAATGCAAATTAGGGTTTCCTACTTTATAGGAGGTTTCAGATGAGTTTTTGAAGGTTTGCATGTGAGAGTTTTTGATGCATGTCTGGTGGAGCTTTCTGGGTTTTTGGAGAGCTTCAAGACGAGGTAACATGCATGACAAGGAAATGACATGCATTTCTAGTAGGTACTTTGCATGCAAGAAAGGTTTCTGGGTTTTTATGGGTTTTCAGAGAGCTTCAGAATGGTGTAACATGCATCTCCATCTGACAACCTTTCCCAGCACTTACTATTTTTAGTAAGTCACGACAATTGCCCGGTTTTTGTTCAAAATAGGTTTGGAACAACTTACTATTTTTAGCAGTATGCTATTTTTAGTAAGTTCTATTTATAGCAGTGTTATCCCAGTAGCAGCTCGATCATCACCAGTCATCTTTCTATTTTTGGCAATGCTCCGGTTGGCAGCAGTTCAGCAGTCCAGTGCAATTTCCATTTCGGGCAAAGCAGTTTGGGTATATTTGGCTTTCAGCATTTTAAGGCTCATTTTGGGTAAAATGATTTATTTAAATCATTTAATTATTATAATGTGATTTTCACCCCTTGGCCTAGCACAATGACTTAATGTTGTTTTAAAAAGGGGACTATGAGGGTGGACGCCTCATTGAGAAGTATTTTTAATATTTCAAATGTTAATTATCTCCTCTTGTGCCTTGGATGCCAAAATGGTGGAGGATTAAATGATTTAAAAATTAAATTATTTCAAAAGAGTTGGGCATCCCATTTGGAGGGATGAGGAAGCTGAAGAGTCACCTCAAGTTCTATTTAAGAAGGCCTTTGCTCATTCATTGGGTATCCATTGTTTATCATATCGAATTGCTGTCGGAATGGTTTCAGGCTTATGGCTTCGAGGAATGCATACCTCCTAGCAAGGATTCAGTTTTGTGTTTGAAAGATAACACCTAGCTGGATATGAGACTGCTTCTCATTCAGAGATAGCAGATTAAGCATCATTGTTGGAGTTTTGATGATATTGTTTGTTTACAATTTGCTAGTTTTGACTATGGCTGAAGTATGTTTTCATTTGCAGATCATTGTGTGAATTTAATTTCATTATGGGTGTTTGTTCATTCCATTCCTATGCTCTTGGCACCTCATCTTGCAAATTTCCAGCATTTATCATTGAGTGGCTGATTTATGAGACAAGGTCGACCTCCCTCATAGCCCATAGCCCATACCTTGCCTTTGTTGTCTTGGTTTCTGTGCTGGGCCATTTTTGGTGTCGTTTGTGCCTTGATCATTGATGATTCTTGGTCGCCTAGCATTAGGGAAGATGTGTCTTCAGCTTTGTTTGATTTGGTGAAGAGTGGTAGAAGTTTCAAGCATTTTGGAGTGATCATAGATTGCTGGTCTGAATTTCAGTTTGCTGGTCTTTCATATCAGACTTGGTTATCCTCATTTCATGCTATATTTCCTTGGTGTTTCTATTCACATTTGTAATTGGAGATATAGTGAACCGTGAAATCATTGTATTGAAGTTAGAGCAGATTTCATTGATAAATCATTGTAATAGCTAGTTTCAGTAGTACTAAATCCGTGAATGAACCTGACTAAATTGTTTGTTTTTCAATTGTTAATGGTTAATGCAACACGCACTGCTAAGGTTAGCTCTAAAACCAAAACGAGCGTAGAAGTAAATCAACCGAATGTGCACCGTGATCCTGCCCGCAAGGTGCCAACATACGGTCGTGAGGGTCTCGAATCGGAAGTAACTCTTAACCAAGCAAATGCTCTAAGACCCTCGGTGGGTGGGAGTGAGGGCGCAGCATATGGTCAGAGTGGTCCCCTGGCGAGTTGGCTGGATCGTAGCAACTTAACTCAAGAATGCTCTAAGACCCATGTGAGTGAGGGGCTAACATTATAGTCGAGATCCCAGTGGATCACCAGCCGCATCGCCAACATGAGATAATACAATGCACCGTAATGTAAATAGGCGGCAAGCCAGCCTCTTCCACTTATTCAGCGGGTAGTACAATAAGTAATTGAAAGGGATAAATGAGAATGTTGACAGCACCACTGATCAGCTTACAATATGATAGAATGCCTGCCAAAAGCCCAATATTAGAAGTTCTCCAAAGCTGCAATAATGTATATGATCTCCTCAATGCTTAACAAGACTCTCTAGTCACAAACCCCTCACAAAAATGCATTTATCTAAGTCTGATATGACAGACCAGCAACTAAAATGTAGTAACCAGCAATACAACAACTCACTAAAATGCACATAAATCACTCCCCACACATCCAAAACTCATGAAATGAAGTGCAATAGACTCTAGTGATATTGGCGCCCAAATCCCAAAGAATAGACACAACCAATAGCCCTTAATTATTTTCCTTGCACACTTCCCAATGTCCCTAGAGGTGGTACGGCCCTAAGAAGGGCGACTTGCTGTAGGAAAAATCAAAGAAGCCTCCGAAAAATCTGCAAACTTGCACAAAGGGTCGCCCCAATCAGTTAGACACAAAGATGCAATACCCAGAACGAATATATTTTTATTTTTTGATCTGTGAATGAAACTTGCAATCAGCTACATACAACAAACAACACCAAAACTTCACTAACATGCTAGAAATTGAACTACAAATGCAAGAAACCCAACTACAAATGCAAAGAACTCAATTACAAACTATTATCTCAACTAGTTGCTATCTCTCAAGCAAGAAAATGAGCCAAATGCTAGGAGGTATGATTTCCTCGAAGCGAGTGCCTGAAAACAATTCAGTAGCATAACAGTATGGTAGACAAGAGATAGCAAAATGAAGAGTTGAGGCTTTCTTTTATAGACTTGAGAGGAATCTTCTAGAAACTTCAAGAAGGGCGCCCAAATTTCAAATTTGACTTTACCACATTTCCCTCCAAAAGTGGCGTCCTTTTTCATAAGGTAAGCCTTTTAATCTTTATTAAAATAATCTCCTCTCTCCAAGTTGATGTCCCACTTCAACCATGATTTTTAACCTTAAGAAATATTAAATTACCTCCAGATGAGGCGTCCACCCTTGAAGTCCCCAACAACTTTAAGTCATATAGAGCTTAGGCCATAAGTTATAACATTAAAATAAAAACATTATTTTAATTAAATTAACTTTATCTCCGTGAATTGCATCAAAAGGCTAAAAATCACAATACCAATTGAACCGGGTCAAGAAGAGAGCTAACAAGATAGTTAACAGATTCACCGCTGTAGCCGGAATTTACCAAGAGTTCCATGGAAACGCCAAGCTCTATCTCGCTGCTGAAATGGGACGCTTTCGAGGACGGGAAACGGTACTTGGCGCTTCGGCCATTCCGCCACCGCCAACGGCATCGCCAGACGGAATCGTCACAGTTTCTTAAGGAGATTCTCCTTGGAGACGGAGATCGCCTCCAAGTCCCCTTGGGAGACGTTCTCTGCCCCAAGTTCTTGGGACACTGAAGCGCTTTCTGAAGACCGGAGACTTCAGAGTTTCCTATATTTACTACATTTTGAGTTTTGACATTTTGCTATTAGTATCTGTATTTACTATTTAGTTTACTGTTTTACTATTTGCCATTTGGCATTTGCTACTCATTGTAATGATGAATCATGTAATCATCTTTATAGACTTTGTGATATCTCATATGACATCAAATATTCATATTTTCGATATAATAGAAATCTCCAATTTAACAATTTCATTTGTCAAATTTTATTTAGCAATTAGCATTCAAGATATCTTCGTATTTAGATTTAGTATTTCAAATTTTGCTATGTTATAATTTTACTAATTTGAGTAATTTCCTATAGTTTCATTTGAAATGTAATTCTTATACTGTTATACTGTTATACATCTTTTCAAAACTAGTTTTTCAAGTACTATAAGTATATGTATAACTATATCAACATCTCAATTACCCCCTCGCCATACCCTGGCCGTCTCCCGCCGCTCTCCCACCATCCCAAACTCAAGCTCTTTTGTCCCTCGCTCTCCCAAACGCCAGTCCCGGAACGCCCTCTGCTTCGCCCCCAAAGTTCAGAATGACCGAATTTACTAAAAATAGCAAATTCTTGAAGTTGCTCGGGTCACCATGCATGCTATACCATTGCGAAGCTCTCTGAAAACCCAGAAAGAATCCGCAATCCAATCTCCAAACTTCAAGCAACAACCTCCTCAAAAACAGAAAACCCTAATTTTCACCCTTCGAGTAGCCTACGGGTCTCCGGAATAGGCCAACGGTCAACTGAATTGATCACAATTGAGAAGGGGACATTACTAAATCAGCCTCTTTATCTTTAGCATATTTCAATTTGTATCTCATACTCCCACTGAATAAGTGGTCTAGTTTTCTTATTTCTAGTTTGCTGACTCCTACTGAATAAGTGGTTGAGTTTTCAGTTTAATAATTGTAATAATTTCCCCCCACTGAATAAGTGGTACTGCGGAATTCATGGTCGGTTCACCGCCTACACTCTCATTTCCAGCATTGTAATTTCAATTCAGTTTATTGCTAACGATCCCCGACACCATATGCTATCACCTCGCCCGCATTGGGATCTTGGTTAACATTTTTGGTGAGGGTTACTTTCCAAGCTGATTATCTTTGGAGCTAACGCTAATCATTGGTGTTTGTGCTGGACTTGTTCTAGAAAAATTGGGAAAAAACCAAGGGGGATATTTCAATGGTATCAAAGCCAAAGATCCTGCCATCCTGTTGGGAGAACAAAAAGAAATTTGAGTTGCCACAATGGAATTCAGTAGAATTGCCGAATAGTTCAAGAGGCAATGTGAACATAAAGCTTCCATTCTCCATGAAGATTATCAGGGCATGACAGATGGGTTTAAGGAAATGGTTTCCTTTGACTCGTTGAATTGTGTTCTGATGCTAAAACCGGGAAAGTTGAGTGTGGTTAACTACATTAGAAGAACAATGAATGGAAAAGCAGAACATTCTATTGATGAAGGGATAGAGAAAGAAGCAGAAGTGCCTGTTTGTGGTTTGCAGCCCACAAATAAGCAAGTTGAAGAGAAAAATCAGTTATCTAGTATTGAAGATGGCACAAGCAAGGTGCACATATCAATTCAAAATGATCGTGAGTTTGATAAAGAAACCTTGACAGTAGAAGAGTGTGTGGAAGAGCCCCATAATACTCCCCTAGACTTGCATGTGATAGGAAGTGATGAAGATCAATTTAGTGAAAAGAACATAACAGCAGTCTTGAATCCTAATTTGGATTCATCCAATGAAGGTCTTGAGACTAAGGGCTTCACAGAAGATGTTGGTAGAACTGTTGTGTGGGATGAGTTCATTGAAGAAGAGCAAGATGAAGGAAATACTAGTGGTGTCTTTGAATCAGCTTATGACTAATGTCATAGTGATGATGCTTATGATGATTCAGATGAGTTCATATCTAATCATGTTGAATATTTGGTGAGGGATAATTCTCTACTTGTTGCTGACCCAATTTCCGAAGAGTTTTCACATGAAGAGTTCATGACAAGTAACCAAGAAGATCTCCTTGTTATGCATGGGGCTCCTAAAGATGAAATTAGTAACACACCTACTCATGATAGGTCCATTGAAGAAAAAAATGATAAAATATTCAAAGCAACTAGTTTTGATGATTCTTTATTCCAATACAATGATAGTGACATGGGTGGTATTGGGTGAGTTTTATTATCAAACTAAGCCTGTGGAGGGAGCTACTAATGAAGAAATCAATTTAAGTGAAATGGGGAGTGATTCATTCAAAGAGTCAACACTCCAAGAAGAGCACGATGAGCACTTTCTTGTTGATCATTACAATCAACCCTTCAGCATTTGGGATTCGAGTGTGATGGCACCAAGGTATGACAAAGAACCTATATGGGATGAATTTCCCTTCGATCCTGATGAAGCCCAAAATTCAGATTGCATTGCAAGCTATGAGGTGGGCATTGGAGGTGAAGGTGTTTTTGATGAAGAAGCTTGCTTGGCAAAGCTCCAAAATGAACCCTTTGAAGTGGTTGCAGCCACTAAGGAGGAATATGTTGCTACCGAAACTTTCAGAACAGCGTTCAATGATGACTCATTGATCGAGTTAGGGGCTGCCATAACTTTTGATCAAGGAGACAGTGAGAAGAAAGTAAAGCTAGAAGACCATATGGCTTTTGAGGATGAAAGGTTTACAGAGGTTCTCAAACACAAATCTGATTTACCTATTCAAGAAGTTGATTGCAAACAAAGGGTCGAAGAAATTGCAGAGGATGATTCTCTTCATGGTATTGAGCAATCTCAGCTATTTGGTGGTAGAAGACAAGAATATTGGAGCAGCTACAAAGGCAACGAAGACACAAAACAAAGTTCTGATTTTGAAAAGCAGCCTACTAGCAGTCCACCATCTTTGCATATTCTTGAGTGGGAAGATCAATTCATGGAGTCTTTTGAAAGAGAAGTGCGAGTTCTATCTAGATTTGACCGCACACACAGTTTGGTTGAAGACCTCTACTGGAAGGCTCAATTTGAAGAGAGACGAAGAGGAGTTAAGGATGAAGTTGCTCTTCCTAATTTGCAACTTATCAAAGATTCCTTGGAGGCATTGAAATCAACGTACATACACTTGATTGAAGATCGAGATTATGCCTTCAAAATTGCAAAGAAGACCATTAGTGCTTTCTAAGAAAAGGAGAGAAAGGTTGATGAGCTTACTCTGGAGCTTGAATCAACAAAGGACATGTTAGAAAATACTCAATTGGCTCTAACGGAGGTAGAAGACCAGTTTGCTAACTTTAAACTTTTCAGGGAGCAAGAGAATGCAAAAAGAGCTGAAGAAATCAAGCAAGTGATTGGAGAGCTTGATAGTCTTCAAGAGGAGTTTGATCTAGAAAGCGTCACAAGAAAATCAGAAGTTGCATGTGCAGATTTGGATCAACAAGATGAAAGGGATGACTTCCAAGTCTTTGACAATCCTCTCTTTGAAGTGGGTGCAGAAGCGACTTATGACAATCCTCTATTTGTTTTGAAAAATCAGTCATGTAGTGAAGTGACCAAGCATGAGGTCGAGTATAAACTCCAGTCTATGGATGCTTTGATATCACTCTATGAGGATGTGCCACGTTTTTTGATTAGTAATCTTCCAAGGCAATTTGATAATGAATACATAAGTGGGTTCGAGGATGAAGTCTCCACATGGGAAGTGTTGATTCAAGGAGATTTCAACATCGTTGGCATCAAGGTGTTAATAAAACAAGTCTTGGTAGTTACTGGTAACTTCATTACAGCAGCAAGGAGTGAAGATTTCAGATTTTTTACTCATGAAGTAGGGGAGAAAGATGGACTAGAACATGGTGTTTGCACTCTTGTCAATCCATTCCTTTGGTTGGGTGATGCTTTAGCTCATACTAGTCAACCTTGAGAGTTCAATTTGAAGTCATCTTATGTTTCATACTCCAATGTTGTTGAAGCTTTCATGGATTGGTTTCAGAGGTTCACTAGAGGGGACGCCTATTTCATGAGTATGCACTTGGTTTTGACCAACACTTGGAGATGTGTTGAGTTTTCTTTCCGGTGTGTTGGAGATCATTTTCAGTTGGGTATCCATGCTTGGGATCCTCAACATGGGTTGATGCAGCTAAATACTTGTGGAAAGATGAATTCTTGGAGGGATAAGGATTCAATTTTCAGATTCTTTGATGCTGTCCCCATCCTTACTAACCATTCAATGGTTCCTTTTGCTCATCAACTAATGGATTGGAGAGATATTTCAAGCAAAGGGTGGTTTTATGGGAGTTTAGATCTGTGAAAGGGATGTTTCCACAGCCCACTTGGGCATGAAAGATGCATTCATTTGGGTAGTAGATTTTCAGTATAGCAGCGATTGTTCAAAACTTCTTGATGTTGATTAACCTTAAATCATATCATGCAGTCAGAAATCATTTTTCTGATGCATTGGTGGAAGGTTAGTATACCATTTTCCAGACTTCCTGATCTCCTCTCGATTACTTATTTTTTGGCATCAAATGCAAAGTGATTCAAACAACCGAATCGTCTTTGAAGTGTTCAAGTTGTTACCAATGGCTATTCTATGCATTCCCTTGTATTTATGCTTGGGGCAGTGAACCTTCAATTGCCTTGGTTCACCATTCTAAGACTTTTGGAGTGGGTTCTATAAGAGTTTTCAGAAGTCTTCGTGATTGTTTCAAAATAACACAAAGGAGGCATAGTAGATTCGTAAGGATCCATGAGGATGAATTTTTTTTTCTCTTTGCAAGGAGTTTTAGAGGTGTTACATATGCAATCGTGACTCTGTTAGACACTTTGAGAAGTTATGTTGAGGAGTATGATTTTGAGTTGAGTAGACTCTCTTTCCTTTTGCTCAGGTTTGTAATAGACATTGGTATGGCGGAGATTGGCTTTTCTAGAATCTTTTGTGGCAAGAGATGTTGAGTATTTTAAGTTCTTCGGGCTTTATAGGTTTGAGTTTCTTGGTGATAACCACGAGGAGGTTACAAAGAGATTAAAGCGGGAATTGCTTTCAAGGAGCTCTGTTGTGATCCCCAGTGAAAATGCGAGCATCTGACATGGTGGAGTGTTCAGTGTGGACTTGAGACCAGAGTCCCCTTTCTTGGCAAAGTATGAATCAAACCATTTGCCCAGGTGTGGCCATTGCTTGAGGGACAAAATAATTTTGGGAAGAAGGACTACCATATTTAGCCATGCAGCTCTTTGTGGCTAATAACCTAACTCTAGAAACTTCATTGAGCTAGTCGAAATTTAAATTAAGGTCTACTTTATAGGAGGTTTCGGATGAGCTTTTGAAAGGTTTACATGTGAGAGTTTTGATACATGCACAATTGGAGCTGCAGGTTTTGGAAACTTGGGATGGGAGCAACATGCATGAAATGACATGCATTCACGACTAATTACTGCATGCAAAAGGTTTCTAGGTTTTTGGGTTTCGGAGAGCTTGAGAATGGTGTAGCAGCCATCTCATCACAACTAACTTTCTTACTATTTTAGTAAGTCCACTGACGACATTGCGGTTTGTTATAAAATGAGTTTGGAACAACTTACTATTTTTAGTAGTATGCTATTTTTAGTAAGTTCTATTTATGGCAGTGGCATCCCGGTAGCAGCTCAGTCATCTCCAGTCATCTTTATATTTTTGGCAGTGCTCCGGTTGGCAGCAATTCAACAGTCCAGTGCAATTTTCATTTCGAGCAAAGCAATTTGGGTATATTTGGCTTTCAGCATTTTGAGGCTCATTTTGGGTAAAATGATTTATTTAAATCATTTAATTATTATAATGTGATTTTGACCCCTTGGCCTAGCACAATGACTTAATGTTGTTTTAAAAAGGGGACTATGAGGGTGGACGCCTCATTGAGAGGTATTTTTAATATTTCAAATGTTAATTATCTCCTCTTGTGCCTTGGACACCAAAATGGTGGAGGATTAAGTGATTTAAAAATTAAATAATTTCAAAAGAGTTGGACGTCCCATTTGGAGGGGAAAGGAGGAAGCTGAAGAGTCACCTCAAGTTCTATTTAAGAAGGCCTTTTTGCTCATTCATTGGGTATCCAATGTTTATCATATCGAATTGTTGCCGGAATGGTTTCATGCTTATGGCTTCGAGAAATGCATACCTCCTAGCAAGGACTCAGTTTCGTGTTTGAAAGATAACACCTAGCTGGATATGAGACTGCTTCTCATTCAGAGATAGCAGATTGAGCATCATTGTTGGAGTTTTGATGATCTTGTTTGTTTACAAGTCGTTGGTTTTGACTATGGTTGAAGTATGTTTTCATTTGCAGATCATTGTGTGAATTTAATTTCATTTTGGGTGTTTGTTCATTCCATTCTTATGCTCTTGGCGCCTCATCTTGCAAATTTCCAGAATTTATCATTGAGTGGCTGATTTAAGAGACAAGGTCGACCTCCCTCATAGGTTGTACCTTGCCTTTGATGTCTTGGTTTCCGTGTTGGGCCACTTTTGGTGTCGTTTGTGCATTGATCATTGATGATTCTTGGTCGCCTGGCATTAGGGAAGGTGTGTTTTCAATTTTGTTTGATTTGGTGAAGAGTGGTAGAAGTTTCGAGCATTTTGGAGTGATCATAGATTGCTGGTCTGAATTTCAGTTTGTTGGTCTTTCATATTAGACCTGGCTATCCTCATTTCATGCTATATTTCCTTGGTGTTTCTATTCACATTTGTAATTGGAGATATGGTGAAATCATTGTATTGAAGTTAGAGCAGATTTCATTGATAAATCATTGTAATGGGCTCATTGTAATAGCTAGTTTCAGTAGTACTAAATCAGCCTCTTTATCTTTAGCATATTTCAATTTGTATCTCATACTCCTACTGAATAAGTGGTTGAGTTTTCTTATTTCTAGTTTGCTTACTCCCACTGAATAAGTGGTTGAGTTTTCAGTTTAATAATTGTAATAATTTCCCCCCACTGAATAAGTGGTACTGCGGAATTCATGGTTGGTTCATCGCCTACACTCTCATTTCCAGCATTGTAATTTCAGTCCAGTTTATTGCTAACGATCCCCGGCACCATATGCTATCACCTCGTCCGCATTGGGACCTTGGTGAACATTCTTGGTGAGGGTTACTTTCCAAGCTGATTATCTTTGAAGCTAACGCTAATCATTGGTGTTTGTGCTGGACTTGTTCTGAAAAAATTGGGAAAAAACTAAGGGGGATATTTCAAAAAGTAATTACATATACTAAACTTGTCCCATTGTACTATCTTGCTATCAAAACTCAGTCTTTTTCAGTATGTGACAGCAGCAATCTAGGGTGATAATTGAGGCACCTAATGTTGATATCTTGCAATTATGACAGCAACTTCATGTAATTCAGAATTAAGCATGACTATGGCAATTCAAATTTGAACAACCTCCATTTTGGCGCCTTAAATCTGCCTTCCAAAACCTGCAAAAACAATGATATGGGATTGTACTCTGCTCTT
>VDFB02039762.1:62366-97678 GCA_007258455.2 Sequoia sempervirens | reverse complement strand
TATCCTTGATTGTAGAAGCAGTTTGCTACCTAAGAGGTGAAAGATAAAGAGTCTAATCTCCCTTTAAGGGTTTAAGAAAACAACTTAATCTTAAATAAAAATGGTTCCTAATCAGGTTATTGTGATGTTAAATTCTATGGTTAAAATATAACCTCAAACTAAGAAGAAATGATAATCAAACTTGCTAATGTAAAATTAGACCTCGATCTACGTATTGTCATGTCGAGCAAGGGTGAGAATGTTGACGGCACAGGAGAGCCAAAGATATCGGTACAAGAGTGCCAGTAATATTAAAATCCTTGGCCAAGGTACGATGCTAGATTCAGCATCTGTCAACTATCAAGTACCAAATATACCACTGATCAGAGTGACCTTTCTAGTTGGGAGGTACCCTTAGTGAGGTTGATCAGGAGGTATAGGTCTTTGACACCAGGCTTAGAGGCATGATGATAATTTGATCCATGTTGATTACCCTCGTGAAGGGTCGGGTTCTTTAGTTGAAGAAACTCGGGGGACCAGTAGGTCTTGGTTGGGCAAAAAAGCCCCTAATGGTGTTTCTCTTTCTCTCAATGATAAAGTTGTTCAAGCAATTCATCATGATGGAGATGTCAAATTGTAATTCCAAGTATATGCATTCGTCAATTTAAGATTACTATTAATGCTGCAATAAATGATATTACCTTTAAGTTGATTGTTTGTAGAAGATTGTAGTTGATTAGTTAGACAGTTATTTGATACATTCAGCTGAAATGAAAGATCTAAAATTAGTTAATGAATATAAAGAAGTTATTTCTTTCCTTCAGTTCATAAATTGGTCAAATGGGAATCCTAGATGGATTAGTTAGTTATTGCAAGATGAAATTTGGCAATTAGTTTTCCATTTCTTAAACCATAGAATGACAGCTGTTACATTTGTTCATAGCTATGGTAATTGTTCGTTATTTTCTAGAAGCAAAGAAAAGTAGTTATTATCCTTCTGTAATTTTTCTGTTATATGTTTACAGATAATAGTTTTCCTTTCAGATGAAAATGAAAGTTTAAAAGTTAGTTGATGATTTATATGATGTAATGACATCAGAATTGATTATTTTTTCGTCTAACTGCAAAGGAAACCCTAGTTTGACAGTTATTTAACTATTGATCTTCCATGAAGCGGTTGGTGAAACAATTAGTTGTTTCAATTCAGCTGTAATTGGAAACTTAGAAGTTAATTGAAAATTTAAATTGATTCAGTTGAAAACGTTTGGGAAACTCTTCAATGAAAATAAGTTAGTTATATTCAGCAGAAAATTGGTAGTTAATAATAGAAGTTGAGGATGAGTTGTAACATATGGTATCAGAGCTACCAGGTTCGACACTGAACCTCAAGGCTCATCATGCAACTTAGAAAAATGAAAGCAGCATTGGAAACTTTGTAAACCTTTTGCATTGAATCTATCACAGGCAGTGGTAGTTATTTTGTATTAAAATCTATCACAAGAAGTGAAAGTTATTTTTGTAAATATCTTTGCAATGGATCTATCACAGGAAGTGATAGTTAAGTCGTGTGGTACATGATAAGAGTTTCTCTAGATCTTGGCACTCCATTGGATTTTGGTAAAATCCCTTTCAATACTGGTGAGAGATGCCATTGCTTAATTTCTTAAATTCTAAAATGGTCTAGCCGCTGAATTTTGAAAATTGTATATGCCCAACTGGTCAAAATATGATTTAATGATGGGAATGAGCTCAGCCTTTTGACTTATTGCTGAAATTAAAAACTATTTATATTTTGAGATTGAGTTCAGTTATTGTACAAGAACATTTTGGTTGTTCACAATGTTTGATGAAATGTTCATCTCTATCATGTCCTGGATGGGCCTCTAATGGATCCTGTAAGGAAGTAATTTTTAAGAAAATGCACCTAGTATGTTCTTAACTTTACAAAGAAAGAAATTTTGTGTTATGGTATGTGGGTGGTGTTGGTGTAACAACTAGCACCTTTGGAGTAAGAGTTGGTACGGACAACTATGCACACTACGCAATGAGTGCTCTTCAAATTACGAGGGAAGCTCCCTCGTTGTGCTTGACAAAGTGCTTTGAAAAGAAAAGTAAACTAAACTATATCCTGTCTTTTTGTCTCAGCTGTAGAGGTACAAGGCTTTCAAGAAAACTCTATACGTTGCAGCTAAGTATTTTCTGGTTTTGCAGACTACTAACTACAACTAGGCTTAATTACTTAAAATCTATCAAGTTTCCTCAAGAAAACAGAGCATGTGGAAATGGAGCAAGGATGACTATCTGACGATAAACAAGTATAGATTCTCAACTTGAAGGCAAGGTGGCACATCGATCAGCTCAATCCAAACAAGTTTATTGGAAACAACAAATATACGATAAACTTTAAATACAAATTCTCAACTTGAAGGCAAGGTGGCACATCTATCAGCTCCATTTGAATAAGTTTATTATTCACACACATCACACGATAACCAAGTACAGATTCTCTACTTGAAGGCAAGGTGGCACAACTATCATCTCAATCTGAACAAGTTTATTGAACACAAAACAGATTTATCTAATTAAGGAAAAAATTCACCATTATAATTGCATGAAACCCTATGTGGCATAACAATTCATTATAACAGCAAAAACGCATGAACAGATACAGAACGAGCAATATTGAGGGCAAGGTAGGCACAGCATATATTTCTCTCTTGTGCAAAAGTTATGTACAAATGAGCAAAAGCTCTTATTTATAAACATCGAAAGGTGTAGGGAACCCTAAAATCACCTTGAGTCAACTACAGTCTTGCAATGCATGCAAGATTTATTGCTAAGCCCTAATAAAGCAAACTATACAGTTAACTGGAAAACTACCATCAGTTAACCGAAACATCTAATCTAAAAATGGACAATTGTGCAAGCATGCACGTCCTTATTGAAAGCATGTTAACTGGAACACTACCATCAGTTAACGGAAACCCTAAATAAAACTCCAAGTGAATAAAGTTGATCGCAGAATAGATATGCATGAGATGAAACAACGAGTTAACTTGAAAGGGTAATGCCAAGTTCAACTCTTGTGTATAAAGTCTATTCTGAGAGGTGGGAACTAGAGTCTACTGATCGTGATCTCGAGCAACGAATCCCTTAACGAGATTGTTGACTGCATCACTATCTGGAGCTCTGATACTCTGTCGAAGAATGTTATGCCTGTGTAACATGTCCTCACCAGCTGTGATCTGGGACTGAAGTTCACCCCTACTCCTTGTTGCTTCATCGAACAACGCTGACATGACTGTAAGCTGATTAATCTTACAGCCATCGGTCTTTCCACTGAAAATAGTATGAATGAGTGCTATGAGCTCTGACTGAACATCGGTAAGCTCAACATACGCACCACCCTCAATCTGATATCGGCACAGTAGGCGAGAGACTAAGGTCCTCACAAACCAGAGTGCACTAGTAACGTGCTCTCTACTCTCAGCCAATTCTGACACCATAGTCTCCTCTATCTTTGCCTTGAAAACCAACTGTGTTTTCCAAGAGTAGATAGCTTCTCTATCTTCTTCGTCTGTGACTGAATCATATGCCATACTCAGGTGAGCAATCATAATCTCATCCCGGGGTCTGTTAATTGCCATGTCTTGCTCCTCATCCTGCAAACGAAGACGAAGCTCTCGTGCATTGTACCAAGAACCCATATAACTTTGTGAGCATAGCATGGCCTCTTAGCAATGAACTCCTCCCACTCATCCCAAACGCTTGCCATATTCAACCAAATGATTAAGTTGACTTTGTTCTACCTGAGCTCAAGCATTGGCTGGAGTAGCAATAACATCCACCTATGTACGGCTAGAAATGTACCGAATGGTTATGAAATCGATTTCAGCCTTGAGGGCTGCCTTATCTTCTCCGTCCTTCAACATTCTATCCCTGGCACTGTCTGTAGCAACCTGTAGGAGATCAACCTGAGTCTGGCGTGTGCTACGACCAAGGTTGACTGTGATAACCTCAAAGTCTTGAGATTCCAACTCATCCAAGCTCTTCCCCTGTGGAGGTATAGCAGTCTCAATAATGATTTCCATATCAGTATTCCTCTCAACGTGGACCATGTTCTTGATCCTCTTGTCTGGCGCATTCTGGTAAACCTGATCAAAATCTAAATGATTAAGGACATAGGATGGCTTCCTCCTCTTCCTTCCCAGTTGATTTTCAATCCAAGACTGATCTCGGCTAATGCTACTGGAAGGGTCTGTACTAACGACAGGAGGTTGTGATGAGAGTGAATATGTAGAGGCGCTACTGCGAGATGGGGAGTCTAAATCCAATTCAATATGAATTGGGGCTGACGATTGCTCCAGAACTGGTGTAGGAACTTGAGGCTGAACCTCAGGCACTGGCGGACTCTGAACTGGCCTCTAAACTAGTTCTGTGATAGGCTGTCTGTCAGGCTCCATATGTGTATTAATGGCAAGCGCCTTGCCTTTTGAATTGTTGGGCGCTTGACCTTTCTTAGGAGGGTTACTCCTTTTCTTCTATTTTGGTTTTGACGAGGAAGGTAGTGAAGGATTCACCACTACTGGCGGCTCTGCTCTAAGAACACTTACCCTCCTGGTCTTCTTGCTGTCGAGGTAAAGTATACTGTTTTGAATAACTCTACTTGACCTCTCCTTTATTGTTGCGCACTCCTTGGAGTACCAATCAACTGCTGGCAGCGGCTGTGTGTCAACCTGCTCTCTGAAAAACTGAGGAAGAATTTATCCCTCATCATCTGATAAACCTCCCACATCTTCTGACAAGAAAACAGAAATCTATGAGAGAGAGAATGCAATGAACCGGACTAAAAAAAATTTGTTTTTCAAATGTAATTACAATCAACACGCACCCGTTAAGGTTAGCTCTAAAACCAAAACGTTGCATAAGCAACTCTAACCAAGAATGTACACCATGATCCCGATGAGGGCAAGGTGTGAGCATGTGGTCAGAGGATCTAATGCAGATGCATACTGAAAGGGAACTCTAACCAAGAATGCGTCTAGGACAGACGAGCATATGGTCAGAGGATCTAGATGCAAGATGAGCTGAAGTAACCCTAACCAAGGATGGCGCCGAGTGATGGCGAGCATATGGTCAGAGGGTCCCTACAACTACTAACCGAAAGTAAATAGGCGGCAAGCCAGCCTCTTCCACTTATGCAGCGGGAAGTACAATAAGTAAATGAAAGATAAAGAGGAGAATTGCTGTTAGTACTACTAATCAGCTTACAATATATCAGAAATGCTTTGCCAAAGCCCAATAATTCAAGTTCTACAATGCTGCAATAACATATAAGACTTTCTCAATGCATAACAAACCTCTCTAAACTCAGACTCCTCACAAATCTGCATTTGTATATGACTGATATGACAGACCAGCGACTGGAATGAAGCAATCAGCAACAGCATAACTCAACTAAATGCTCATATCTAACTCATAACTCAACCAAATGACGGGATATCAAATGCAACAAGCTCTAGGAAGGATGGCGCCCAAGTTAAAACAATGAAACCCACCCAAAATACCTCTATTTATTTTTGCTCGGAAACCAAAGCTCACCCAGAAGGTACGGCCCAGCAGCAAGGGCGATTTTGCTTTATAAAATCAAAGACTCCTTAATAAAATCTGCAATTTGGCTTGAATAGTCGCCCCACCTAATCAAAAGGTTAGATGCAATACCCATAACCATAGTATTTTTATTTCAAGAGCTATGAGCAAATCTTACATTCCTCAATGACATTCAGCAACTCCAGAAATGAGACAGAAAATGCAAACTAGAACTCCAAAATGCAAATACTCAACTGAAATGCAAAACAAACCTATTACAAACTATCTCTCAACTAGTTGCTATCTTTCAAGCAAGAAGAAGAGCCAAGCTAGGAGGCATTCATTCCTCGAAGCAATCCTGTTACCATTTCGGCAGCATAACAATATTGAAGTCATAAGATGATCCAAATGAAGAGAGGGAGCCTCCTTTTATAGACTGAAGAGAAGACTCCGGAGGCTTCTAGAAAGTGCGCCCAATTCCAAGCTGTTTTTAGGGTTTAACTTTGACCAAGACTCCTTCATCAAGATGGCGATCGCTAGACCCTTTTTCATTAATATCGCTTCCCATTCAAGATGGGGACCCTTTAATTTTGCTCCATCTCCGGTCTTTGGCTTGGCTTTTCCGCCTCGCCCGCCTCTTCTCGATAACCGGCTCTTTTGGATTCGCCTTTGAGCTTAAAACGCGAAAATTTTGGCCAAGTCTGAAAGTTAGGGTTTCAGTCTTCCTGGTCAGTTTGAGGTCGAGTAAGGTGAATAACTTGAAAATTGAGCTTAACATTGATGTTAGTGGTGTGTTTCCGTTGTGCTTTCGCAAATTCTCATCCCGATTCTCGGTGGTACTTTACTATTTTAGTAAGGTGAAATTCGGCAATTGGCCAACATTTTCAAAATTCCAACAAATACAAAGATTCGTGAGCGCATCGACTTCAGATGCAAAATTTGAGCCAAAATGCATAACTTTCTATTTTACCCAGTTTCGTATCCGATGCAGAGTTTCGTACGTTGGCATATTCCTTCCGGTTTTTCAAGACCCGCGGATGATATAACATGCAAGACGAGATGACCACTTTCAGAATTCAGCCTTCGGAGGCTATTTTTAGGGTTTGCATGTCGGGGTTTCTTTTGCATGTCAGGTGATTCCTGATGGGTTTTTCGAGAGCTTCGCAATGGTGTGACATGCAAATGAAGATTCTCACTCAGTAAGGAACTTGCTATTTTTAGCAGGTGTGTCCCGGCAGCCGCTTCCCAGCAATTCAGTATCACGAGCTGATCGCAATGCCACAGAAATGAAGGGAAACAGAGATCATTTGATGCGCATGCAGATTTAATTAGGGTTTCCGTACCGGACCCAAAAGAGGCGTGAAAGGTCGTAATTTTGAAAACTCTGTAAACTAATCGGCGACCGCCTTCGTGCTATCTCACCGGGTGAAATTTCAAGTCAAACGAGCACTTACCATTTATAGTGTCAATTTGGAACCGCTAAAATAGTAAATCAAATGCATGCTGCTGTCACCAACGTCAATGCGGTGAGGAGCCATTAAAATTTCAGATCAATCTGAGCAAAGAAGCCAATGTGAAAGAAGGGTTACTATTTATAGTAAACCACCTCCGGAAACAGGCTAAAAATAGCAGGTTAGCTAAAAGTGGCAGTGTCGACAGAACAACAAGATCATGGGGATGCAGTGTGCGAAATTTCAAGTCGTTCCGAGCTTCAGAAGTGCAAAATTGAGAGGGCTTACTATAAATAGCAGGGCGTAAGCTGGCGAAAAACGATGAAAAAGTTCTAAGTCTGGAGCTTTATCCAGTACCACCTCAAAATGCGCCCTTATCTCCAGCTGGAAGTCATGAAAAATGTTTAAGTTTTGGTTTCATCCTCCTGCCATGGCAAAATGCGCCCAAGCTGGTGGAGTAAAGTAAAAAAAATTCTGAGTTTGAAGTTCATCCTGCTCAGGGGGGTAAAATGCGCCCATCTTGAGAAAGTCAAACAGGTCAAACATTTTTATCCTGCTGCTAGGCCAAAATGCGCCCAAGGGAGGTTGATAGCATGGAAAATTTCTAAGTGTCAAGGTTTATCCTCCACCCCCTGTGAAATGCGCCCAACTCAAGATGCCAAGCATGAAAATTTTCTAAGTATCAAAACTCGTCCTTCACCCAGGCTAAAATGCGCCCAAGGTGCAAAATGGTCAAAGCAAAGTCAAAGCATCTTGTCCTCCTCCACTAGTGAAATGCGCCCATGCAAAAATAAGCCAAGAAGAGAGTCAACGAGTCAAAGGAGTTCATCCTCCTGCATGGGTAAAATGCTACTGGGTTAGAAGAAGTCAACAAGGTCAAAGATGTTAATCCTCCAACTCGTGGAAATGCGCCCAAAGCATGGCAAGTAAAGACAAAAATGAGGAAGTCAAGGTGGCATTGGAATCTTCATCCACTACATCATACAAAATGCGCCCAGCTAAGAAGAGGTCAAAGTAGTCAACATTTTTAATCCTGCTGCCTAGGTGAAATGCGCCCAAAAGGGGGCATGTGAGGACAAAAGCGTGGGAGATGAAAGGTCACTTGTTGGTGGCGTTTGAATGTTTTCATCCTCCTCTACATGAGAAATGCGCCCAAGTGCATAAAGTGTGAAAATGAAATTACTAAAGGCGTTGGAGGGGTAAAATAAAATGTTGCTAAGTGATGGATGAATATTACTGGACGTGGTTGATATTCCTCCCAAAGAGTTAGGTGCGCTAAAGGTAGCATGTGTTGTAAGGTGTTAGAAATATCTCCAAGGCATGTGAGGTGGTGATGATAAGTGTTGGGCGTGGTTTTTTTTAATTTTTCCTCAAAGTGTGCTATGCGCCTAAGGTGGAATATAAGACGAAGTGGTGAGGATTTCTTCTAAGGCGTTGGGACTTCAAATAAATATTTTTCAAGTGTGAAGCAAAGTGTGAAGTGGTGGCTAGAAAAATAAAATGTGCCAAGCACCTCCATGAACAAAAAATTTTCTAAGTGAAGTTGATATTTTCACAGGCAAAGTTGATCGAGTTGGATATTAAAATTTCTAAGGCAAAATTTTCAAGGTGATCAAAATTTTCTAAGGCACAAATTTTCCTCTAGAAAAAAACTTCAAGTCCAAGAGGGATGGAATTTTCCTAAGTCCGAGTGGAAGTTGCCGCTGATGAAGCTCTGGAATCTCCAAATTGCGGTCGAGCAAGCAAAAATTTTCCAAGTCGAGCAAAATTCTCGTGAGGGGATCAAGAACGAATAAATTGTTGAAAATTATTTTTCCAAGGTTCAAAATTCCAGAAAATTAAATGAACCCGTTCGTTGGGCACCCATGAGTTCGACGCGTTCTGAAGGAAATTTTCTTCTGGGTATTGAAGATTATCAATGAGGAGTTGATTTTAAAGTCTTCCATGCTTCGCTACAGCCTTCAGGATGAAGATTTTAATGGGCACTGGATTGATGAGTTTTCTTAGGGGAAATTTGAAAATTTTCAAGGCAAGTGTGAAAAAATGTTTCAAGGTGAAATTCTTCAAATCCATGAATTTGAAAGAAACTCCGCTTCTAGGGTGAATTTGCTTAAACCCTTCAAGAAAGATAGCGTCTTCCGTGAGCCGGAGTTGAACTTAAATTATATCGAGTCTTAGTGAAGTGAATCTCAAAAGATGATACACTTTGAGGAAGATGGGTTAAAAAAAAAATTGGCTAAAATAGAAATTTGAATGCTAAGAAGTGAACTCCGGAAGTCAAAGCGCCGAAAATCCCTGCAAGTAGGATGGATTTATATTCTCGGCGTTCTGATACCCTTCCCCTTGCTTGTTCTGCAGGAGGAACGTCGAGGCCAAACGATGATGACTTAGTGTGATGACTTGAAGTGATGAAGCACGATGATATTACAACCCTCGGAGGAAGATAAAGTTACAAGTTTCAATCTCGAAGGAAGAAAAGGTTGCAAGAAATTGGCTAAGTGTTAGCTCAAGTGACAAAGATGAAATGTTTTCAAAACTCAAGATGAAGAAAGGATGGAAGCTCGAGCGAAGTCGAAGAATAAAGTCAAGAAGGGATCAAGGATAATGTGAACGCGTCTATTAATGGAATCTTCTAGAAGGATGATGGTGGACATTATGGCGCATTTATTACCCCACTCTCCTTTGTGGCGGTTTTTAGGGAAAATCTTGTTTAGGGCTGAGGTGGCACGATTCTGGCCACTCTATTGATTGTAACCCTAGCCGTCTTTTGGGACTTGGCTAGCTATATAAAGGGGGAGTCCCCCTCATTTGTAATTCATTAGAAGTAGAATTTAGACGTCAGACTAGAGAGTAGAGCGGAGGTACTTTAGTTGTAATATCTTAGCATAGTAGTTTAGATTGAAAAGGAAAGTCTTCCCCTTTGGATACTTTGTAAGAAGTTGTCATGTATGCTTTCATAATAAAAGAATTTTCATTGATGGTGAATTCTTCTTTGTTGTGAGTAGTTGTTGAGGCTTCTTCGTCCTTCCAATTCACGTAGCATCTTGAAGTAGCTTAAAGTAAAGTAGTTTTCATTATCATGCAAGTAGATGTTAGTTGTGGACTTGTGGTGTTAATTGAGGCAACTTCATTTTTATCCATACCACTAGCGGCTTGCTGACGGCAGGTTTGCCTTGTGTGGTCAACTGGAAAACTTTGCAAACTTAACTTCGATTGTGATTCATGTGTTTGTATGCGTCGTTCTGATGGTGCTTACATGTTGAGTTATAATTTGAAAACCTTTTGTCACTCCCTTGAAGATTGCACCGACTTTGTTGAAGTTGTCCGACGTGAGGCGGAGCAGAGTCTGGTCGAAGTCTGTCAAGATTGATCCCACGTCCCGTCCTTAGATAGAAGATAAACTTCTTAGGCCCTACACCCTTTTAAATTCAGTTCATTTCCGGTTAGTTTTAGGAAACTTGTGCTCATTTGCCAAATCCTTCGAATTACATGAAAGCCCTTAGTCTACCGCCTCAGTTGTTAGTTGGCTCTTAACAATTGTGTAAGTCCCTTGACATACCAGCAAAATCACATCGGCAGCCAAACCGAGCCTAAAGCCTATTCGCATCTCTAAGGAACCTTGGAGTTGAGCACGATCTACCGCAATCTAGCATGTCAATACTTTGTTCAAGCAGAGGATAGAGCCGTCCGCTGGGGAGACTTTATTCTCAGGTTGGTGCGGTCTCAAAACCAACAGCCTGTAATCAGTTTGAAATACACAAAACAAACACAGGCATGAGATTTCACAATGAAAGACTAGGAATGGGAAATATTAAGATTTACATTTGAAAGCAAGCAAGATTTTTTTTTCTTTGAATTTTTATTTGGTTAGAAGAGTAGCTCTGCCTATTATAATTTTCAGAACCAAGTAACATTACCCATCGATTTCAGTAAGGCGCCTGTCATTTTTCTTCCCTACCTCCAAGCTACTAGAAAATGGCTTTATTTCTTAAACTTTTTTATTATAAAAGTTTATGGTAATTTAGCAGAAAAATAAAATTTTAATGCATTCACTCCATGTTACCTCACTTTTATTTAAAACAATAAATATGAAAATACTTCTCCTCTTTGATATTACTTTGAATATTGCAACTAAATGTCTCTTTTAAAAATTCTTGAAAGCAAGGTTTATTTTTTGTTTAATTTCAAATTCAACTCAGTAGTTAAAATTAGTGTTCTTTTCTCCATCACACCTAAGCATCCTTTTATCTCAAAGCACATAAGTGGTTTCAGTCAAGGTCAAGAGAGTCTTGAAATATTTTCGAAAGAAAGTATAATGATAACAATTTTCGATTGAGCATGATTATATAGTATAAATTGTTTAGTTATAATAATGTGTAACGGAGTGTAAGCTTAAGAGTGGGAAAGACACAAAAAAGGAAGGGTGGGGAAAATTTAATTTTCAAGTTAATAATTGAATAATCTATTGATAAGGGGTTGCCAAAATTGGTTGAGAGTAAGGGCATCTTCTTTGTTGATATTTTATGATTAAATTCATATCTCAGGGGTTCCCTAACTAATCTATTATCATAATAATGTTTGGTTTTATGAGGACTTTAAACTTGTTAAAACAAATTTGATGTTTAGTGTTGTATGAGTGCTCTGCTAAAGGGTACTTCTAAAATGCTGTCATTGTTTGTATAAAAAATGTGTTCTTTAAGTTTGCGTTGATTTGTTTTTGACATGTAACAGGCCCTCAAACACTGATCTTTCAGTCCAGAAGCTTTTGTGCAGGGAGTAATCAATTTCCATTCACTAAGAGGATAAGAAACTTCTTTTAAGAATCTTTGATGCTCTTTTATTGGGATGCTTTCCACCTTGACAGACATGCATACATTAAGCTGAATCTGTAAATTGAAGTGCAGGTGAGAAGCCAAATTCAAACGGATTTGAGAACAAATCTTGAGGATAATCTTTAATTACAGCCTTTTGTCTCCCTTTATCACAAACCTATGAAGATCCGGGAAGCCTGCTTTTCCAAAAGTTGTATATTTTGTTGAACTGGAAGGACATGATCAATTTCAAACAAGATAAACTAGCAGTCCCATGCAACAGCATGCAACGACAAATAATAGGGTCCACTGCAAATGGCTATTCAATGGGAAGTAAGAAACAAAAAAAATTCAGAATGCAATATGAAATATAAATAATCAGTAATATTTGCAATTTTTTGATTGAGTTGAGAAAGGGAAAGCGTGTTAATAAGCCAATATGAAATAACGTGAGGTTAGTTCATAGTAGGAGGTGAACCTTATGATTTTGGACTTTACCGAGGATAAAATAGGTGGAGTAGATCGTAATGAAGAGAGATGTTGGAAAATCAATTTATATATTATTATGGATAATTAGATGGATAGATCAAGCATATTGATACATATGTATTAAAGTTAAAGCCAACCTATGCGTGCATTGAAAGACAAATAGAGAATGAAACGGAATGCACTTGTACGATAAATTTAAAACTTTAAAATTCAGTCACAATAAGTAAGAACAATACCATAATGATAAAATTTTTCTTTTCAAAAACATAAACAAGATACATCTTTTGCAACTTTTAACTATTTCATTCCAAATGAAATTACAAAGTAAGAAGAATAATATACATACATAGCCCATAGGCTTTTGGCACCAATAGAAATAAGAAGGTCTAGGAATTCGTCCTGTCAAGTCTTGGATCATCAGTCGGATGTTGAGGAGGAGAAACATCACTCGGGCGCTTTTCCGCCAACCACGGACATATAATGCGGTCCCCTGCACGATCATTTTGCAATGAACGACCCTCCCTTCGAAGAAGAGATTGGTTGGGTAACCTTTAACGACTACCAACTGGACATAGTGCTGTGATCCTACAAAGCTAGCTTCCGTGCAATCGGCAAATCTTGAACTAGGATGTATTTTGGGATCACGGTGAACTGACAGTGTAGTACTACATCTAAATGGTTCCTTACACTACTTTGGCCAAAGTGTTCACATTCAATGCAGAATATAGGTCATTTGTCACTTACACTAGCTAGGTTCAACTTGACTTGAGGCTATCTTATTCTACGTGTAGGTTGATCTATCGGGGTAGTCCGTACCCTAGACTTCCTACAACAATCTAACTACTGGAACGGTGAACATTTTAATAAGATCCTACAACCATCGCCCTTATTCAGGATATTATCATCCTAGGGGTACAATAACTTGACTAAGTTATTTAGTATCTAGTTGTAACTTGAAACTCATTTAAGTGCTCATGATACATTCCTAATATTTAGTAACTAAATACAAACATATACTCCGTATATGGAGTCAATATAATTTATGCAGTTTCCTATTCATTGCCTAGTGTAAACCGTACACTAATATAGCAAAACTAACAGAAAAGAATATGCATAAAACCTCTTATAAATTATCTTTTTGCTAATAATCATTTATCCTTTTCACACCCATTCCTAAGTAAATCAGCCTTCAGTTTTAATTCTTTTCAGTCAAGAATATGATTCAGAATTACTTCAAAATTCTAGAATAGCAGAAAGCATGTAAAAGCAAGAGTTAACATGCCTGGTAAAGCTTTCCAGATGTTTTGAAAAATGAGAGCCCTTCTCCTCAAGCTAACTGCCCAAGGACTTTCCTTAGAATTTTGGAGAAAGAGTAAACTTCTTCTCTTGCCTTCCACCAAATGACTTTCGGCTGACTCTGTAATAAATTCCCAGCACAGCAATTGACAATTCCAAACTGCTGTTCTCAACACTGAGAATACTTCTCTCAACACAACCAAATAGCTTTCTTAACAAGAAAAGACTAATGGTGAATTTCCTCACAATTGAAAAATACTCTTCTCTCTTGAATGAATAGTATGAAATTCTTGATTGTAAACTCGTGTGAGTTAGTGTGAATTTGTGTAAAATTCGTGTGTTATGAATGAACCATTCGCAAGTTTATATAGGGTTGTCATTTTAACTGTTTCCTCTTTCTATGGCGCCAGTGCTGCCAACAAAGCTTGGAAAGATTCAAAGTAAAAACGTGTTGCTTAATGGCAAGGGTTTTGTTCTCCATTAACTGACAGCAATGGCACTTAATCCAATTTGCATTTGCTCAGTTCATAAAAACGTGACACCTCCTGGTTCTTGCGCGATTCGGCAGGTAGGTTAAATGACAAGTTTAAATTAAGACTTTTTCCCAGTTTCTTTGAAGTCCACATCTCTATTTCTTTTGCCAAGCACGAATTCAATCGGTCGTTTTCAGACGCCTGGCCCTAGTCGCGCGTTTTAACTCAATCCGCCATTTTTAACGGCTTGTACTCATTTTCAAATTTATTTTAATTCATCATAATTTCAATAAAGATCACCAGAAAATATATGACGCATTTGGCAATGTTTTAAGTTTAATATTGAACCCAAATAATTCGACTCCATTGAAGTATTTCATTTTTTTTAGAGAAAATCGTTATTTTCCTTAACTCGTGATTTAATCTCATTTCGCTTTTGCATATATAATAAAATGTTAATTAAAATTTCATTTTGATTTTCAAATCTTTTATTTAAATACATTTATATATATTTTATTTTATTAAAATATTTATATAATATAGTTTTTAATTTACATTATGTATAATTATTTAAATTAGTAATTTAAATAATATCGTATACATTTGTAAAAACTATATTATATTTATATTTTAATATAATATTAAATATATAAATATATTTATCTTTATACCTATACTTTAATACATGTATATATACTATCATATCACAGAACCATGTTCTTATCCGAAATGACCACCGGCTACAACGCCATCCAGCGGCTGCTGCCTGGCATAACCGGAAAATTGAATCAATCAATCATATTATCCATCCAACGCTCAGTCGCGGCACGGATACCTGGTGCGGCGAAGCACCTGATACCTGGCTACCTCTACGGCATAAGCATCCGGTTAAACAATCATTCAACGCGGAAATTAACGCCATGGGGCCATCCATCCTTTCAAATATCGCTAGGATCGACATGAATGTACTTATGGGTACTTGTACATATCGTATTCATATGTATATATACAAATACACATATCCACCCCTAACAAGAAACATTACTCTATATAAGGTTATACTGGCAAGCATCACTTATTTACACATTCAGAAGAAGATACGACTCCTAATGATACTAAACAAGCCTACGGATGACTTACCCTTAACCTTGATAATGACTTAGCTTACTCAGTCTACAGTTTGTGTGTGTATGCCCAATTGGTATTCATTACTGTTTACCCGACCAAGTTCCTCCCCGAGTGATATCTCTCCTTTGCCTGGAGGTACAAACCTGTTTCCTGCACATCATGACACGGCAACGGGAGTCATTTGCTCAAAACCAAGGCAATGTACATAAAGCATCGTAGAAAGTTAAAACAACATTATTCTATAACTTAATATGCTACTTTCATTCAAGCTTTACATCAATAGGAGTATCAGACAATGAGACAATCATTAGGACACATTCAATTGATCACAAGAACAATTTATTTTATTCAACAGAAAGATTCAAACATTTACAATGTACTTCCTATGCAGTAGTAACTATACAATCGGGGTGTAACAGCAGAGAAATTGTAAAAAGAGCTATTAGAAATAACACTTAACAACCATTAAACCAATTTTATCTTGAATATCTTTATGTTTTCATACTAACCCTCTCAGATGCATATATGCGTAAAATTGTTCTCATGTTAATGGGTATACCACCAAAGATGCATAAGGATAACTACAAACAATAAATGAATCATGAAAAAATTACTAACCCTAACCATATTTTTTGACGTAAGAAGGAAGATTTAACTACAATAAATCCATCAATACATAGCCATAATCTCTTTGAAGTCTCCAAAATCAGTATAACAACAAAGATACAAACATATAACAAGGAACAAGGCAAATAAGCAGAGAGCAAAAGACATGAAACAAATAAAATTAATCATTTATGCAAAATACCCAATGTAAACCTTTTGGATTTCTACGATTCTCGAGCACAATAGTTTTTCCTAAACCTCCGACCAAGTATATAAACGGAGTCATATGCATAATTTACAATAGTCTCGCTATCAAACCAACAATTACAATGGCTCTTTCAACAATGCAACTTAATCAATATATTTTCTCGCACATTTCAAAGCACATTAGTGTTAAAACCCTCCAACCTACTATCAAACGAAGACGAAGGCGACATTCTTTTCAATACTCTGCTATCAAACCAACACCACAGTGGCTCGTTCGACAATGCAACAAAAAAAATATACTTTCCCACACTACAACATTGAATATTGCATTTACTTCCTCTTGCGCCATCGTACAACGCCAGGATGCATTAACCCTCACCGAGCAAACACTTTTCTACCATTTTGCTTTTCATGTATCGAGGCAAACCAACTCCACCACCGGCCAACCCATTATACTATAAACTCCACGGCCAGTTATAAACAACCTCCTGAAACCGCCGCTATCGTATGGGTGCAGGTAATTATTAATTCTCGACGTACGAAATTCTATTCACTTCCGCTATTGATGAAAACTCATCGAAATTTGAAACGAATAGCCCAGTCAGCTAATAAGAACCCTCTATCTATCATTCCCTTCAAGAAAGTTAAACTGCAATCTTCTTTAGAAAGTCCGAATCCCTCAAAATTCCCCATGGGTTCTTAGTTCTCTCATTAATTGGCCCTAACATGGTGACCATATCAACCATTTGCCTTGCCATGTTCAGTGTAAAAGTTGACTTGTGTAAATTAGTTGGAAGCTGGGCAATGATTATGGTAAATTTAACCATCATAAATTTTAGATTCTAAAATTTTTATCGTCCTTGAGGAAGGGACAAACAAGTTTTGCTTCAAGAGTAATGCCACAGATGAAAACAACTGAGCTATAGATCTATGCAAAAACTCTTGAAGAAGGAAATGAGAAATAAAATGATTTATTAGTGAAAAGAATTTTGAATGTGAAGACAAAAAGTCTAAGGTTTGGGTGATTTCAATTTGAAGTTGTATAAAGCATTAAGGTATTCAAACAATTGGAATAAATGGTAAACACTAGGTAAAAGCTCATAGAAGTTGGTCTTTCACATCGCTTCATGGAAACCCTTTGAATTCCAAATATCAAGAATTTTCTTTTTCTTTTCTCTTTCAATATGATTTCGTCTTTAAGGAATCGCTATAATTCTTTTGAGTATTAGCGAATTTATCCATCATTTGTTGTTCGATGCCATGGACTTACCTAGGTAGGATTTGTACAACCCAACGCTATTTTTATGAAAACATTTACAAACAATATTCTTATTGTTTGCAAGGTATAAAAAAATTGTAGTCTCAGTTTGAAAACAGTTGTGAGTATTGGACATTAAATGTTTCAAAACTGCCTCGCATAACAAAATTTCACAGTCGCCAATTTGTTGTTTGAAGTTTTATAGTTTTGAACTTCAATATATGAAATAATCCTTTGGACGATTTTGTCAGTTTTATCCATGTTTTGTTTTTGAGATATGTACTTTTAAAAGGAGGACAATATCTTTATGTTATACTGTAAGGCCTTAATAAAGCTTGCAAATCTTGTTTTGATTTCCTTCCACTCCTGGTATTTTAGGTCTTGTCCTTAACTAAGCTAATCCATTTGACCAAGTCCAAAAATTTATTAATGTCTTTATTGTTTTGAATCCATTCTCTGATCTGATTGAGACCCACAACTCTTCCCATCGGTTGCCTTCTCAAGATCCTTCTGTTGGTTAATTTGATCTTCATTGTTTTTTATCCACTAGGCCTGGTCTCTAAATTAACAGTTGGATGAAGAGATTTATTTTTGTTTTGAAGTGACAATGCTTACAGGGCCGATTTTGTGAATAGTTTCTTTCTGTAATTTCGTACTGCAGTATTTGATTAAAAGGGCCTTTGTGTACCATTCAAAGGTGGATTGCACGGTTTGCACACTACATTTATCCCCAAGGCTATGTCAAGTAGCTTTGGTATTTTAATTTTTCAAGAATGATTATAAATGTACATGCACTTTTTAAATTTGGCAAAGCAATTATTTACCTATTGCAAAATGTGTTTAATTGTATGATGGTTGTCAATTATCTTTTTTGTCAACGATCTCTTTGTATAACATGTCTGCCATCATTTAACTGTTCTTAAAGGAACACATGTTTTCAGTCAAAGGTCTCATTGGTTGTGCAATTTTTTCAGGCAACATCAGGATACCCAGAAATAGCTGCAAATACGTTTGAGAAAATGCAGTGTGGTGAAGGTGCAGATCATTTCATTTTGCAACTATCAATATTTTTTATTTGGACATATAACTGAGAAGAATTTGTTTAATATCTGTATTAGCATGGGCTATCAAGATTTAAATGTTTTAACTTTTAATTGACATCACTCACCTATTGTAGTAGTGGGCATATAAATAATCAAGAATCAAGTACATTTATTTTGTTATTGATGATTTGTTACAAATTCTACACTTTCAAGAAATTTAGCATTTACCAATAGATTTCAATGCATTAGCTTCTTGGAATCATGTACATGCAATTTCTCTAGTGTAATAACTGCAAGGAGTTGATGATAATTCTGTACAAGAAATACTTTGTGTCTCTTCTAATTTGTTTTGTTTTGTTGTCACAAAATAGAGTGATTTGACTATCCTTAAGGTTAGTAGTTTCTATGCTTTTTTAATATTTAGGACATTTGAGCTCAATTGGATTAGACCTTGATAATTTCATTTTGAGAATGTTGTACTCATGTTTCTCTTGTTAGGATGATTTTAACTACTTGTTGATGTGATTTTTGTGACCACACCAATCAGCAGAACAAAGTAATCCGAAGGCTACTCCATTCTCTCTTGATCAAAGAATTCCGTGCGCTAAGATTGCAAGAAAGATCACACGTTTAACTCCAATGTTCCGAAATGCTTTGGAATACCCTCAGTAGTTTCGTTGTGATATGCTGTTTACACGAGGGGACTTACACAATTGTTCATAAGGCTTGCAGTTGACAGTAGGTTAATGATTTGAAGGGATTTTCGTATGTTGCGGATGATTTAGCGATGAGGTACGTTTTCCTATACTAACCAGAATTGTGCAGAATTGAATGGCTGCAGAGATTAGAAAATTTATATCCTAGTCTAAATGCAAGAGGTGTTGAACTTGATTTCAGTGGACTTCAACTGAACTTTGTCTTGCCTCACGTTGGATGGCTTCAACAAGGTTGGTGCAATCTTCAAAGGAGCAACGAAAGGTGTTTAGATCACGACTCAACAATGCAAATACCATCAAGACGATGCATACACACACGCGAATCAAGATCGAAGTTAAGTCTAAAAAGAATTCCATTTGACCATGCAGGACAAACTTACCATCAGTAAGCTTGTTAGTGGTATGGAGTAACGAAGCTCACTTAAATCAAACACAACCACCCACAATTAACTACTTGCATGAAAATGAAAATTATTCTAACTTATGTCCTACTTGAAGTCGAAGGGTGAAGAAACCTCACTAACTGCACATAACAAAGACAAATTCACCAATCAATGAAACTCTTTTATTATGATAGTCTTCGTAACAATTCCTTACAAAATTCTCAAAGGGAGAACTTTCCTTCTCCTTCAAACAATGCCATGCAATGAAACTATTCTAACTCTAACTATCTCTCTATGCTCTATCAAAATGTCTACTCTCTAGTCTGATCTCTTGTACAAATGAGGGGAGACCCCTTTATAGAGTTGGCCAATCTCAATGGATGGTCCAGATCAAATTACAATGGACGGCTCAGATCGAGCCACTTCAGCCCTAGACTGGATTTTTCCCTAAAAACCGCTAGAAGGTGGAGTGGCATAATTAATGAGCACAAAAATAGCGGATTCCTCTTTTGACCACTATGGGAAATAAATGCCCACTATCCTTCTAGAAGATTCTTGTCTAGGACCCTGTTTCCATTGTTCTTCTCTCTAACCGTGTAAGCAATAAATCTGGCTAGCATTGCATCAACTTCTTGCTCAGAGATCGTCGGAGTAAGATTGAGTTGATACTCGAGGATAGCAATCATCTGTTCCTGCCGGACGCAAGACTTTCTCCAAGTCTCAATGGATTCCCGCGTGCTCTGCATAATGGCTGAGAACGTGGAGATATTTTCAAAGTCTATCAAAGTAAATACCCTCATCTCCGAGAAGAATGGCTGCAATCTTCCCTTCAATCCATCCACTTCCACCTCCTCGGGAGTTAGTCTTTTGGTGAATAACGCCTCCAGTGTATTGAGGATGCCCTCATGAATATTCCCCATAGCCTTCCTAATCTTAGTTGACTCCGTCTTTGCCATGTCGAAAAAACCTCGGCCAGTGAATGCAGCAGAATACCAGCTAGGAAAATCATATCTATCACCTGCTTGAATCGCCCCCTCCTCAACCAAAGTCTGCATTGGTATGCGCATTAGAGCAGCTAGGTGTGGAATAGTCTTATCTTGAAATATATGAGTATCATCCCAAGCCTGCCCAATGTTCTCCAAACGAGAGAGGATACTGGAAGCATGTTGGAAAGAGGAGACAAGATCCACAATGAATTTCTCAGCTTCAGTACAAACACCGCCAATCCACTTATCTCCCTCCTGAATGGCCTTCATCTCTTCGAGCCTGCTGATCGACTCTCGTGGAAGCTCGGCTGGGAGTTCCACCATTGGGTTCTCCTGAGCACATGGTTGTGCTAGATGTCGCACATACCCAACTAATGCCTTATGTTCCTTTTTCAATTTCTTGTACTTTCCTTCTTTTCATAACAACCTATCTTTCAATGCCTGGAAAGAGTTTTCAGCCTCCTCGACCACTTGTGTTCCAGTAGGGCGCCCCAACTCAATTGTAGTCACCGTGTAATTCTTAGGCATCACATCACCTAGATCACGCTCTTCCCTTGGAACTGCGACATGGAGAGTACGAGAACCGGCCTCATTTGTTTCCACCCTGGAGTACTTCCTGGCTCTCTTCCTTTTAGGTGACCCACCTATCCTGTTAAGGAGCTCTTCCATCTCAATTGTTGGGTCAATGTTGTCCTCTTGATCCCTCCTTATTGCGCTAGTGAGGCAATTTGGGATATTCTGCTGAGCGTTATAGATAATAAGTGGCTACTCCTCTGTTGCTTCAACTCCATGAACTTCCTCTTCAACAACATTTGGCTGAGGCTCTTGCGTTTCCATATGTTGACTATCCTCTTCAAGACCTCGAACTTCAGGCTCCATAATGTCTTCGTCCTCAAAGGCTGCCTCAAGTGCACGATCCAAGTGAATGTCTGTTTCCGTTTCCTCACCTTCATCTAGTTGGTTGGCACTCTCAAGATCATTGGCGCTCTAACTATCAAGCTCTCTAGACAAGGGCTAGTTAACTTCTCCCATTTCCTGCTCTTCATTCTCTCCAACCCTCTGATTTGCAAACATCGAAACTTCATGTACGTGGAGGATTGAGCCAACAACTGTGTAGGCAATGCCTCCTCTGTCCTTTGAGGCTCAGGCTGAATTGGTTCTTCCTCCTGTTGTGGCTCCGCAGCTTGGGCGATTTGTTTCCTCTTCCTTGCTGACACTGGTGGCCTTCGATCGCCCATGAGATTGTATGTAAGGGCAATTGATCTTCTCTTTAGCCTGTGAACATGCTCATCTACCCAGCTCCTTGTGAAAGTCAAGACAAGCATAGACAAAGTGTCTTAAGTCTGTGATTTCCGGCTCTGCCCAATCAGGTGGTGGGATTGGTGTGTTCTTTATTGATTTATAATCCGGGTGAGTAAGTCTGGCATTTTCATCAACTTGATTCGGAACTTGGACCACCTCACACTCTGATCAATTTTAGAGGCAATCTCGAGAACATCCTTCTTCTGATTTCAGCCTCATCCCCTGCATTTGCCCAAAAATCTCCTGAACGAGCTTTGTGCCTATATTCTTCACCTTGTACAGTTCCAATCTTCCTCTGAGGATCGAAGTCTTGCCGGCTGGTATGGAGAGTGAGGTAATAAAATTGCAATTCATCCTCTGCTTCCTTGGCTGCTTGCAAAGGACACTCCTCAAGTGAATTCCCCATAACAATAGGGAACTGCAAACCTCCTTTCTTTCTCTTATGATTTTGTCATAGGCCATGAGTTACCTAGACACTTCCAGCATCACCATCCTATCTGTGGGATATCTCGGCAGTCGGTAGGTATATGAGTGGAACCTAGACAGCCTTATATAAGTGAACTTTGGAAATTGGGTAAACCAAAACCTGTACTCTTCAATCAACTCTTGTGCTTCCTTGGATATCCTTTGCTGCGTTCTTCGTTGAAGAGCCCTTGTGATATGCATAGTGAAGGCGTTGTTCACTCTTTTGAAGTGGAAGGTACTCGTCAGATGTAATTACCTGCAGGCTTCATGAATTTTGAATTGACTAGGACCATAGCCAATCGGCTCCTGGTATGTCAGCCCCTTGTATTTCGTCATTCGAGCCAGCATATAAATGACATACGAGCTCATGTAGAACGGTTTTGTTCTCCTCAGGTTTTTGAATTGTTCATCAATGTTGTTGCTGATCATCTGCGCCCAATCCACATACTCTTTTTCCTCTAGCACCACACTGATGTAGAAGAACATTTAAGGCTCGAAAGCATACACTTGTGGGCTGCCATTCACCCGACTGAGCATCATGATTAGATCACAGTACTTCTGCTTCAGCTCCTCTGAAATAATTTGCTTTGGCAACTTGGCGCCAGGAGGCTTTGACTTCCTCATCCATGTTGTGTTGATCCTCTTAGCACACTTATCAAAGGATGAAGCATACATTTTGTCAACTCTCTCCTTGGACTTGTACAACATTCTGCCTGTTGTTGGAATCCCAAACGCTTCTCCAATGGCCTCAGGTGTGAGGTTGGCCAGCAACATGCCATCTGGAGAAACAATTGTCCGGTGGTCTGAACTGTAGTAGTTCGCACATTCCATTATCAACTCTGAACATCGGACTGCTGGTGGAAAACCAACAGCTGCATACAACCCGCTTCTCACAATGTTGTGCGAAGTCACCGATGGAGGATAACCACCTTGCCCATATATCTTCTCTTAAATGCTTCGAGGTTGAAAGAACCGAGGTTGGTATCAGTCAAACCTCCTAGCTTCGACACAAACTTGGATTCTGGAATGAAAGACTTATTCAGTTGTTTAATAATGGCCTGCCTGGGAGCATTTTCTTTGCCAGCTTCAACATTTCCAGCTTTGGCTGCAGCCTTGCTAGTTTTGACAGCATCTCTTCGACTTTCAGCCATCTGCAAAATAAAAAATCAAGCATTATAATTCTAACTTTTAAAAATAAAAATTTCATGAGATGGCTGGCAAGTGGAGTTGGCTTTTTTTAAAAATAAAAAAAACTTCAGTCCTAAAACTTCAACTCCAAACCTCGTGAATTATAACACTGAAATTAAAACTTCAAGCTTCAACAACTTGCAGCAATATTACTTTCAGCACTTCGAAAAATCAATCTCAGCACTTCTACTTCAAATTTTACTTCTTCTCAGCACTCACTTTCAGCTCTAGCACAATCTCAACTTCAACACTTAGAGAAATAATTTTTTCAACTCAGAAATCTCTCACTCGCTCAACAATCACTTTCAGCTTCAGCATAATTTTCAACTTGGCAATTTGTGAAGAAAAATGAATAACTTCAGAGTTTTTATAACTGATAGCAGGCACCCAGTTTAGCAGTTGCCATTAATTCACTTCCCCACTACTTAGAAATTTTCCAATTTTAGGAGAATATTCTCAGTTGTCATAGTTGCCATAAAAATTAGCTATTCTGGGAGATTCTTTCCTTGTTTGAATTTAAAATTTCCCTCCTCGACTGCAAGTTATTTTTAGTTGATTGAAGTATTTTGAGAAACTTATTAAAATTACTCCAGCATAAATGAACAATGGCGTATTTAAAATTCAAAATTTAATTTCAACGCCTTTTATTTCACTTGAGAAATTTTATTTTATTTCCTTTGCCAGTGCCTTAGAAAAAAAATCCATACTTCGCCCCAAAAAAAATCATCAGTAGTGAGTTTTAATATTTAAAATCACCAAGTGAGATTATTTTTCTTCCAAAATATTTCCCCTCTTAAATATTTCTCAACTCCAAAATTCCATGTGTCTAACCAAAAGGGGGGAACATTTAATTTTTTTTTTTAAAACTTTGGAAAAAAAATAATTTTAATCAAACTCCAATTTTATTTCTCACACCATAGAAGCTTTTAATCACTCAATCTTATAAAAATATTCATTTGAATTTTTTTTTTATGCGAGGCGTAAATGACTTATCTAGCTTTTAATTTTCAATCAAAAAATAATTTTCAACTCTCCATCAAGCTTAGAAAATATCAATATTACCCTCTCAATGCTAGGCGCACATGGGGTATCACTTCTGATTCACACGCCTTGGGAATATTTCCAACTCTTCTTACTTTCAAGGCGCATTTGGGGTGGTTAGCTTCCAATTCCAATGCCCTAGTAAATTTCCAACTCTCACCTTCTAGCTGGGTGCAAATGACATAGTGAGCTTTCATTTTCAACTTCCATCATCTTCAATCCTCTTTGGCGCATTTGGGGGTATGAGCTTCAACTTACAACACTTAGGTATTTTATTTCCATCAATCTCCAGCTTCAGCCATGGCGCATTTGAGGTATTTAGCTTCAAGTTATGATGCCTTAGAAAATTGTCCAAACTACACTCACTTCCAAGTGAAGGCGCATATGGGGGTGCCCTCTTCCAATTCTCACGCCTTAGAAAATTCTCTGACTCTTGCGCACTTGATCCTCTCTTCTTCCATTTTGCATTGTGGCGCATATAGGAGGGGAAGCTTTCAGCTTTCATGCCTAAATCAAATCCCTACCTCCTTCATTAGCTTGGGCGCATTACACACTTAGAACAATTTCAAGCTCCATCCCCCAGTGAAGGTGCATCTCACCCTTCATACTTCAAGCTTAGTTGCCTTAGAGAAATTTTAAACTCATCCTTTTGAAGGGCTCATTTAGAGCTCTCAACTTCAAGTTTTTTTGTACTTAGAGAATTTTTATGCTTGTTTCCTCTTTGGGCGCAAATGAGGGTGTGTGCTTCAACTCTTTACCACTTAGAAACTTTTCTAACACCTTCCACAAGTCTAGGCGCATTCAAGGTCTTCAACTTTTAATTTAGAACACCTAGCACCATTTTAAGTCTGCTCCAAGTCAAGGCGCAAATGAGGGTGCATGCTTCAAGTTTAAGTGCCTTAGAAAAATTTCATGTCCCACTTCTCCTTCTAGGCGCATATGAGGGGGTCTTCTTTCAATTTGAAACACTTAGAAATTTTTTCAAGTGCCTTCTTCTCCTTAGGCGCAAATGGGGTGTCCTGCTTCAAATTTCAAACACTTAGTAAACTTTCAATTACCCTCTCCTTCCCTAGGCGCATTTGGGGGGGTCTACTCCAAATTTGAAACACTTATAAATTTTTTCTCAAACATTCATGCAAGATGAGGCGCATTTCACATGGGTAGCTTCAAATCTTGATGCCTTGGTAGAATTTTCAACTCTCTTCCAAAGTTCTTGGGCGCATATAGGAGGGTGTGCTTTGAGTTTGAAATACTTAGCAACATTTCAACAATCCTTCAACCCCAAGGGCGCATTTGACCATGCCTTCATCAAATTTCTCATACTTAGAAGGATTTTCATCATCTCCAGGTAGCTAAGGCGCATTTCACATGTTGGACTTCAAAATTTCTCAGACTTAGTGAATTTTTTATAGTTTCTTTTGATTTGGAGTGATTTGTTCATGTTAGCCCCGACTTGCCCTAACTTTCTATTTTTAGAAAGATTCCAAAATTTTGCATTTTGAACTGATTTTTGGCTCCAGAAGGCTTGATTTTTGCTTTATCTCGAACCTCGTGATGTGATGAACTACTGGCGCTTGATGCTTGTCTATACCTGCTATTTTTAGCAACTTGCTAAAAATAGTAATTGCTTAGATTGCGTTCAAATTTTGTGTGCTGACTGCCTGAATGGTGTTGATCGTTACTGGATGCTTCTTCTGCATGACTGTCGTGTTTCGCCCTTGATTTTAGGAAACCCTAATTCTTCTGCATAGGCCTGCTAAAAATAGTAAGTGCTTGATTTTCGAACCTTTGCAATTTCGTTTGACTTGAAATTCGCGCCGTCGGGTCTCCATCACTTGCTTGTCCTGCTCATATCGATGCCTCGTGCCGACACGCTATTTTGGCATGTTTCGGAGGTGGTTTACTATTTATAGTGCGCTTTCAGTTCATGACCTCCACAACCGTTTGACTTGAAATTTGAATGTGTGATCCTCATCGGTAGACTTTCCCGTTCACACTGGCGTTTGATGTTGACTTACTATTTATAGCTTGTTTGAAGTGGCTTACTATAAATAGTAAGTCTCCTTTGTCTTCAAATTTTACCAGTGGACTCCTTGAAAGATGTTGATCACGATGGGATACCTCAGTTTTTGGAAATTTTGGCATTTGACCCCTGATTTTGGGTCCCGAAGTTGGAAACCCTAATTCATCTTGCATGTGCTTTAGATGAGCTCTGTTTAACTCCGTTTTGTTGCATGTCATCAGGTTCGTGATTCTAAAGTGTTGGGCAGCTACCGAAGTGAATCGCTAAAAATAGTAAGTGGTTGAAAAAGTGATCAACCAACTGCGGATGAGTCTGCATGTCACACTGCCTGAGAGATCTTGAAAAACCCAGAAAAACCCAAAAAAATCATCACATGCGAGCACTGGCTAAAAATAGCAAGTTCCTAAAAAGTGACCAACTCCGCTTGCATGTTACCTCGTTGCGAAGCTCTCGGAAAACCCAGAAAGGCTATGCAAACATGCGCTGAGAAATCTCGCATGCAAACCCTAAAAATAGCCCTCAAAGGCAAAACTGCTAAAAATAGCAAGTTGGCTGTTTCAGCCCAAATTTTGCAAGCAACTCATAGTGTTCTAAGTGCAATGCAATTGTCAGAATTTGAAAATCTCAAGAAAACAAAGCCCCAAATGGGCACTTACTAAAATAGAAAATTGTCAGAATTCAGTGAAAATTTAGAGGGAGCCTGCTTGAAGTATCCTGATAGCAGTGCTAAGCTCAGAACTCGACTAGCCAACTCAATTTGACCTCAAAGTTGTCTAAAGAATGTAAACCCTAATTCATTAGAAAACACTCCAGACTTAGCCAAAATTCAAACCTAAGTCAAATGGTAAGTACATCACCAGATAGAAAGAATGACAGAGAGAGACAGATCGAAAAACCCAAGCCAAAAGAGCCGAATGAAGCAAAAATAAGGGGTTCCCCATTTTGAATGGGGCAATGTGTGAAAAAGGTCACAACACTACTCTAAATATTGGTCACATAAACTTTATTGGTTCATCGAGAGGTGATGCTATTGATTTTTTCACACATGAGAGAGTTTTAGAGGGGACATTCTATGTACTCAAGACACATGCTCGTATTTAAAACACACATGAACATATTGAATTGATGGTTGGTAATACACACACACATTGTCATGTTTCTCTTGTTAGGATGATTTTAACTATTCTTAAGGTTGGTCACATGAACTATATTGGTTCATCGAGACATGATGCTACATGGTTCTCTGTAGGTTGAAAATGAGAAGGTGGTGTATGGACATAAATGGATGGTTCTCTGTAGGATGATTTGATCTACGACCTAGTGCTTGGTCTACTTTTTCTTGCTTTTCAATATGAGCCAATACTTGCATTTTTGTAATGTCTTTACCATCTTCACCTAGACAAAATTTGATTCCTAGTCCAAGGATCTTGCACAAATGGCCTTTCATTCGACTAGATGAGCTCGAATATCTAACTTTACAATGACCACAAATTCAAACATAACCTCCACCACCTGGAAGTTGTACTATTTCAGCATATTTGCAAAGGGGAGAGTTTGGGTCTGTATTGAAGTGAGATTGGCTTGTGGAGCTAGAAATAGTTGCCATTGTAATACCTAAGGCAACAAGTTCAATATACAACACATTCAGAGAATTGAAACTAATGAAATTTGAAAATAAAAAAAAGATTAATATATAAATACAACTTATTAGTGTTAATGTTTATAGTGGTGGGAGAAAATTTTCTCTCAAATTTAAAATAAAATAAAATGAAATAATGTTCAAGGCAGGTCGGCCTTTTGATGAACAAATAAATATTTTATATTTTCTATTTTTTATAGAGACCGACCTAGAGAAGAGGTCGACCATCATTGTATAGAAAGGAGGTGAAGATACCTCATTTGATCATCACAATCATTCACTCCAATTCGCACTTTCAAGAAGAAGTTCGCACTTGTAGCAGCAGATTGATTTCAAGGAGAAACATATTTTCTTGTATTTTTGCATCAAGGAGAGGTGCTATTACTCATTGTATTAATTCGGCCTTGAGTAGGGCTTGACTTGTAAGCAGATTTCTGCTCTTATTCATTCAATATATAAGAGATATATTTTGCTAGGTTTTTCTCCCTCAAGAAGGAGGGTTTTCCCAGGGTAATTCATTGTGTTCTTTACTAAGTGTGTTATATTTCTGCTTATTTACATATCTGGTCTAAAACTAACATGGTATCAGAGCGGGTTTAAGCAAGATCCGATTAGATTTGTTTAAGCAGCCAAGTCATCTCTTTATCTAGGGCAGTCTATAAAAGGAACGAAGATGGTGAACAGAGTCAAGGTTGAAGATAGGCTTGATGGTGCATCAAATTTCACCTCTTGGAAATTCAGAGTTCTTATTGCGTTAGAAGAAAATGATCTTCTAAAATGATCTTCTAGAGTTTGTGGAAAATGATGTGCCCGAGCCATCCAATGATGCTGAGAAAAGTCAATGGAAGAAGAATGGCATGGAGGCTAGAAAGATCATGATAGACTCTGTGAAGGATCATCTAGTGTCGATTATCTCCAAGATGAAGACAACCAAAGATATGTTCGAGGCTCTACAAGGATTGTATGAGATCAACTATACTAGCAGAGCCCTTGCTTTGAGACAACAACTCCATCATATAAAAATGGCTAAAGGAGATTCAGTCATCTCCTTCTTCATGAAGATTGCTGAGTTGAGAGATCATCTATGCACCATTGGAGACATAGTCGAAGATAGAGATCTGGTTATGTTGGCACTAAATGGTCTTCCTCAATCTTGGGAACCTTTTATTCAAAGCATTAGTGGGAGATCTGAGTTGCCCAAGTTTGATCGTCTTCAAGCTGATTGTATTCAAGAAGAATCTAGGTTGGCAGCAAGAGGAAATGGGCGAAATTCTCATAATGAAGAAAGTCATGTCCTTGCTGCTCAAGCTTCCAAAAGAAAAGGAAGAGAAGAGAAAAGAGGCAATTTCAAGAGGAATAGAGACAAAAAATCAGATTCTGTTCTAGAACCAAAGAAGAAGGACCTCTCTCACATTCAATGTTATAGGTGTGACAAGTATGGTCACTATGCTCAAGATTGCATATCCAAGCCAAAGCAACATGCCTATACTGCAAATGTTGATGATGTGACCTCAAAAGGAATCTAGAGACAATTCAGGGGGATTTCTATTCATCTCTGCTCTTTCAAGCAATGTTCCAATTGACAGTGACACTTGGCTGATTGATAGTGGTGCTTCATGACATATTATAGGATATTGAGAGCATCTTTTAGACTTGATAGAGAAAGAGACTAACTTGCAAGTTATAATCGGAGATGATGCATGTTATTTTGTAAAAGGAGCTGGGGCCACTTCTCTTCAACTGGATTCAGGTATTCCTCTTCATTTGAGTGATGTTTTGTTTGTACCAGGGATCAAAAGAAATCTTGTCTTCATTTCAACTTTGGAGGACAAAGGGTACAAGGTTGCCTTTTTTGAAGGGAAAGTTCTTGCATAGCCTAAGAACTCTAGTATAAAATCAGCTCGTGTGATTGGCATTTGTCAGGAGAGCTTATACAGATTATCAATTCGTCCAGTCTAGGCTTTATTGCACGACACTATTAGTTTGAGTGAGCTATGGCGCAAGAGACTTTCTCACTTACACTTCATAGCCCTTCCATCCATGGAGAAGATGGTTACTGGTCTTCCTAAGCTTGGTCAGGAGTGCGATGGCATTTGCAGAGGATGTGCACTTGGTAAGAATATCAAGAGTCCCTTTCATAGTAGTGACAGTAGATCAAAGGGAATTTTAGATCTTGTTCATTCTGATTTATGTGGTCCAATGTATGTGGCATCTTTGAGTGGATTTTGGTACTATGTGATTTTCATTGATGATTATTCTCGAAAGACTTGGATTTACTTATTGAAATCTAAGGTGTCAGAAGAAGTACTTGATAGATTCAAAGAATTCAAGGCCCAAGTTGAAAACATGTCTGGGAAAAGGATTAAAGTTCTGAGGTTAGACAATGGAGGAGAATATAGTTCTGGAGGTTTTGTAATTTTTGCATTGAGGCAGGGATCAAAAGGGAGTTTTGTGTTCCGTACAACCCGCAACAAAATGGAGTTGCCAAAAGAAAGAACAGATCCATAGTTGAGGCAGCCAAGGCTATGATTCATGATCAAAATCTACAGACTTTCCTATGGGAAGAAGCTTCCAGAACCGCCGTGTATGTTCAGAACAGAAGCCCTCATCGAATATTGGGAAACATGACTCCCGAAGAGGCCTTCATAGGTGTGAAACCTAAGGTTAGTCATTTAAGAATTTTTGGTTGTCCTGTTTACATTCATGTACCTAAGGATAAAAGATCAAAGCTAGAACCTTCAGGAAAGAAGGGTATATTTGTGGGATACAGTGAGTCTTCAAAGGCCTACAGAGTCTATATTCTAGGGCAGAAATAGATTGAGATCAACAGGGATGTCTCCTTCGAAGACGGAGTAGCCTTCAAAAGATCTAAAGGGTCTTACATGGAGATAGACAGTGAAGAGCAGGAGACTCCTCGGGATATGGACATATCTTCTGATTACTCTTTGTAACAACCTTCCCAGACTACAGTTTAAAATTTTTCAACTGACAACTAACTTTCAGCTGAATTGCAACTAACTTGTTTTCGAAACTAGGGTTTCCAAATTGATCCAACTAACTCAAACATGCAATTATCTTTTAAATTTTCAGTTTCAGCTCACATGAATCGTTCAACAGTTTTCTGCCAACTGTTCATGGCAGATCAATAACTAAATAATTGCCAAACTAGGGTTTCATTTGCAGCTAGACGGAAAAGAGAATTCAATTCAGATGTTACATTATACACTTCATCAACTAACTTTTAATTTCATTTTTAGCTGAAAAGAAACTATTAACTATAAACATCTAACAGGAAATTGCAGTAGAATAATAATTACTTTTCTTTGCTTCCAGAAAATAACGAATAATTACTACAGCTAGGAAACAATATAACCTCTGAATAAACTCAAGTAACTATCTCACTAAGTATCTGAGAATCTTACAATATTCATTAACATAAAGAATAGCATTCATGGCATAGATGAAATAGAAATTCAATTACCATTGCATGTACCTGGATTTACGAGAGAGGAAGAAATCCATTTGACATCATCTCCATACTATCATACTTGGAAATCTTTATCGAGGAAAAGAGAATTATCATCAGGGGCTTTACTGCCCAACCAAGACCTACTGGTCACCCGAGTTTCTTCAACTGAAGAACTCGCCCTTCATGAGGGTAATCAACATGGATCAATTTCTCATCATGCCTTTGAGCCTGGTGTCATGAACCTATACCACTGGTCGATCCCTCCTCTGTAGGTACCTCCTACCCAGATGGATCATTCTGACTAGAAGTATATCTGGATCATGATAGCTGACTATTGCCTAACTGGCATCATACCTTGGCCAAGGATTTTAATAATTTTTGGCACTCCTGTGCCGATGTCTCTGGCACCATTGTGCCGACATCTCTGGCACTACTGTGCCGTCAGCACTCTCACCCTTGCTCGACATGATAGTTCGCAGATCAAGTTTTAATCTTACCATAACTGGTTCGGTTATTGATCTTTTCTTAGTCTGAGGTTAAGTCTTAACCTTAAGGTTTAACATTACAAAAACTTGGTTTGGGTTCCACATCTTGTTAAAGGATTATGTTGTTATCCTTTTCAGAAGTAGAGGAATTCATCTCTTGACCTAGCTCATTTGATTAATTATAATCTGCTATTCTCAAACTAATGAGGAGAGGTTAAGGAGTCTTGTACGACAAAATGGACTTTGTGTTTAGTATTACAATGTCATGAATTCAAATCTTTCTTCTAGGATCAAGGTACAACGATTAATTTCAGACATATAAAGAGAATCTTGGTTCAATGTCAAATCATATCTTTAAAGACCATTCGGTCTACATAACACTTTACGAAAAAGAGATAAGACTTGCCCTTCAAGATGGTTTCAACAGGTTAACTTAGTTTCCCACTAAATCTCTTCTTTTATGAATGTTGTCTTCAAATGCTCAAATATATAGAGAGACATATTCGATTGAAAGGGTCATTCGGATGTCAGCATTTAACCTCAAAGTCTATATCACAAGGACTTGGTAGAAGCATTACTCTGACAAAGTTTAGGCTAATTTCATAAGCATATAACGAAATGGAGAGACTCTGCTCAATATCTTTCACTTCTTAAGACAAATCTGTTTACTTAGCACATATATACAGAGAGACATATTCAATTAGGAGATATTTCAGGTCTTGTCACTTTATTATATATATATATATATTGGTTTCTGTGAGGAGCAAGGAATTACACTATTCCCAATCAGATAATTAAAGAATAGAAAGGAGTAAACCTTGTTTAAGTCAAAACTAAAGAACTCAAAATGGCTGCTGGAAAAATGACCATACAGTTCAGATTCAGTAAAACATTAGAAGAGAAGCTTGAGAGCAAGTTTTTAGTCCATGTTCAGGTTTTCCACAAAAGAGTCTTCTTTCAGCCAAGTTTAGAACAAAAGTATTGTAAAAGCTCCAATTTTCTGAACACTAACAAAGTCAAAAGAATTCAAAGTAATTTCTTTCTATTCTAAGGATTTTAACCACGAATTCTTGATCCTTTGGTTGCAAGTTTTAAACAGATTAAGATTTGTTTACATGCCTGTACGGGAGATCTGAAGCTCGAGGTTCCAACTTCTTTCTCCGTAAGGTCGGAATAGGGTCTACAATTACCCAGAAAACCACACTGGCCGGAGGTAATTGGGACGGCTCACACATGATAAAGAGAATTCCATTATAAATGGAAGCCCGAGACAATAACCAAGTTCACCGCCGATCAATTACAGGAAGGATTTTAAGCTGCATCCAAGGAAAACACAAAGAATGGAAGCAAGACGATGAAGATCATAGAGAACGCCCATGCAAAAGAGTTGCCAAATTGCCAAGAATGGAGAGGAAGCCTGATGTTGAATATCTCAGATAAGAATAAGATTCACATAAGCAACTAATGGTGGAAGTAGAGACACGAGCTAGAGTATATATGAATGAGAATGAGAAATGAAGTGACAGAAAAGAATAAAACCTCAACTCCAAGATTCTAGAGCTATGCTCGACTCCTAGTTTCCCTATCTTGGCCGTTTCCTCACAAAGGAATGGTGGCGGTAAGACTTCCGCCTTCAAACTCTTGACGGCACAAAATAAATTCATTTAATTTTTCCATGCTAAATCTTACAATGGTTTTTCCCCATTATATATGGTGGTAAATAATTTATATCTCATTTTTTAATTTAATATTTGATTCCTCTTGCCAGAATATAAATATATCAAGAATTTGATTCGTAAATCTTCAAGAGGATATAATAAATATTTAAATTATTTCTATTATTATTTTTTATTTTTTTTTAATTTATTATTTATTAGTTATTTGTAATCTCTATAAAGGTGATCATTTAAATTAACTTGCTTAATCAATAATTATATAATTTACTCATGGCCAAGGTAATGACGTAGGCTCAACTGCCTTGCTCCGACTCTAGGTTTGATGATAAAATTGATCCATTATTAACCACGTCCTCTCCCTGATGATATTTCCCCTTCTTTCGTGGTGTCGGCAATCCTGCATCCACTGACAAGGATTACGGTTAGATCGTTCTCAATAGCCTAATAATATACATTTAAATTCAATCACATGATCTCATTCAACTTCTTGGCAAAATAAAAGGTTTGTTAACATTACGGTTACGATAAAAGAACAACTATTCATCCTCAATGTCATAATCACATGAAAGCAATTACTTGCATCTATCATTGTATTTGAAATACATGACCGAACATAAAGTCTCCATGAAAGGGATGTGACACTCTTGACATTTAGAGGGAGTCCAATGATGTAGAAACCCCTGTTTCCTATTCTCTGGGATCCCGTTTTTGTTTGTTTTTGTGATTTTTGGTTTTTTTGGTGTTTTTGCATAAATAATGAAAGTGGCGATTTTGCAATAAAATAATATAAAATCTAAATAAATTCTTACAACTCCGGAAATAACAGAATCTATTGGAAATACTGATGCCAGATTATCTATTTATCTTCTGGAATGATTACAAGCCATATCCATTAACATGCAAATAAAAAGGCAATGATATTTTTAATGAAAACCTGGAAATTGCAGCAAGTTGATAAATGCTTGATATGGTACGGCTGTCATAAACTTGCATTCCTCCCTCTGTCAAATGATTGAGAAGTGATCCAGTGACCTAGGCGCCCAGTTGTGTGAAGCTGGATGACCAAAGGAGAAGGCGATATTCTCTGTGTGAAAAGTACGGCCCTCTTGAATGGTACGGCCTGACAGCAGAATGGTACGGCCTTCCTAACAGCAGTATTAAATCCGTACAATCTTCAATGAGCTGCCAGATGAAGAACATAGAAGATGCGCCCGTGAATAATGCACTGTCTGACAACTTCTGAATCCAAACCCTGAATATATATCCTCTGTGAAGCTCTGTGGTCTCTTCTGAATGAAGAAATCTCTCTGCCTGGCAATAAATCGGATGATATTTCACACCCTCTAAATCGCTTTCACTGGAGATGGCTCGTTCCCCAATGCTCTGAGACTGAAACCCTTGGCTTCCGTGCTATGGTCAAGACTTGATCAATTTTCAATACACAATAACATAATGGCTCGATTTTCAATGAAAATGCCTTATACTCTTGAAAAGTGCGAATTCCTTAAAAATAGGGATCATTAAATAATTCGACTTCTCTCTTTTAATTATTTCAATAGTTCCTGATCGATGTAATTTTTGACTATAAAATATAAATCTCAAATGGCCC